>PITA01000076.1:257787-411417 GCA_004023965.1 Spilogale gracilis | reverse complement strand
AAAAAGGACAGCCTCTTCAATAAATGGTGCTGGGAAAATTGGACAGCTACATATAGAAGAATGAAACTAGACCATTCTCTTACACCACACACAAAGGCAAACTCGAAATGGATGAAAGACCTCAACGTGAGGCAGGAATCCATCAAAATCCTGGAAGAGAACATAGGCAGCAACCTCTTTGACATCGGCCACAGCAACTCTTTCAAGACATGTCTCCAAAGGCAAAGGAGACAAAAGTGAAAATGAACTTCTGGGACTTCATCAAAATAAAAAGCTTCTGTACAGCAAAGGAAACAATCAACAAAACAAAGAGGCAACCCACAGAATGGGAGAAGATATTTGCAAATGACACTACAGGCAAAGGGCTGGTATCCAAGATCTATAAAGAACTACTCAAACTCAACATCCAAAAAGAAGAGGAACATATCAAAAAATGGGCAAGAGACATGAAGAGGCACTTCTCCATAGAAGATATACAAACGGCTAACAGACACATGAAAAAATGTTCAGCGTCACTAGCTATCAGGGAAATTCAAATCAAAACCACTCTAAGATACCACCTTACACCAGTCAGAATGGCCAAAATTAACAAGACAGAAAACAACAAGTGTTGGAGAGGATGCGGAGAAAGGGGAACCCTCTTACACTGTTGGTGGAAATGTAAACTGGTACAGCCGCTTTGGAAAACAGTGCGGAGATTTGTTAAAAAATTAAAGATAGAGCTACCCTACGACCCTGCAATTGCACTACTGGGCATTTACCCCAAAGATACGGATGTAGTGAAAAGAAGGGCCATATGCACCCCAATGTTCATCGCAGCAATGGCCACAATCGCCAAACTGTGGAAAGAGCCAAGGTGTCCATCAACAGATGAATGGATAAAGAAGATGTGGTACATATATACAATGGAATACTATGCCTCCATCACAAAGGACGAATATCCAACTTTTGTAGCAACATGGACTGGACTGGAAGAGATTATGCTGAGTGAAATAAGCCAAGAAGAGAAAGTCAAGTATCGCATGGTTTCACGTACTTGCGGTGCATGAGGGGTAAACTGGAGGACAGTGGGAGAAGGTAAGTAAATGGGAACTAGGGTAATCTAGGGAGGAAAACGAAACAACAGAGAATTTGGACACAAAAACAAACTGAGGGACGTGGAGGGAGGGGGGTGAAGGGATGGGAGAGCCTGGTGGTGGGTACTGGGGACACCTAAAGCGTGGAGCACTGGGTGTGGGGAATGGGGAGTGAATCTTGGAACACTGGAAAAAAACAATTTTTTAATAGCAATTAAATAAATAAATAAATAAATAAATAAATAAATAATAATAAAACCCCATGTTCTCCCCACCATAACACATACAACACACATGCACATGTGTGTACATGTTTGCATGCATGCACACATAAACAGAATGGGCAATCTCCTTTGCCCTGCTTTTAAATTTACATGGCACTTACCACCTTCTAAATTTCCTACTTACTGATTACCTTCACTGTCTCTCTCCCCATTTTAGAACATAAGCTCCAAAGAGTTAGAAGTCTATCTGATCTTTACATTGATGAAATCTTAACATCGAAATAGTGCACTGGACACAGTAAATCTCAATAAATAATCTTTAAATGAATTGAGGAATACAGACTTGACCACCATAGGACTAGGCCAGGATTCAATATCACCAAGAGAATTATAAAACACATGAGATAACCCATGCATTAAAAAAAAACATAATGAAGCATAGAAATTTGACTTAAAAAACAAAGAAATAAACATAAAAGTAAAATCTTGCACAATATTTAGAATGAAATGTATATCCTTACATTAGAAACAAGGAAAGGTGTAAAAATATCAGTTTAAATATCCATCTTAAGAAAGAAGATCAACATAATAAAACAAACTCAAATAATTTTTTAAAAAGAAAATAATAGGAATAGAATTAATAAAAATAGAATAAGAACAGAAAAAATTTAACAAGATCAAAATTGGCTCCTTGAAAACACCTAAAAAAAGTCTTAAAGAAAAAAAAGACCATTAAAATGAACAAGAAACAAGGGAGAAGATGCTAAAAAATAAACAAATAAAAAACAACATTCAATGAAGAGCATAGAATTTGATATGAAAGATGAAAAAAATTAATATGGAAACACTAGCTGAAACTTTGTTCTGAAAAGTAAAAATTAGACAAAATAAGTTATTTCCTTGAATATGCTATAAGAAATTGGAGCAGGAAAAAAAATAAGAATGACACAGACCAAAATTATAAAGATAAAATACAGAGGCATCTGGGTGGCTCAGGTGTCTGCCTTCGGCTCAGGTCATAATCCCAGAGTCCTGAGATCCAGCCCCATTAAATAAATAAAATATTTTTAAAAAGATAAAATACAAAGAGATATGGATGAGGAAATGGAATATTACAAATAAAATGGGAAAAAAAGAGCAGAATTAAAATTCAAATCGAAGATAGTAAAGAGCAGATTTTATTCTGTGGAAAACCAAATTAGACATTTAGAACAACTTTGAGAAGTTCCTAAGAGTGAGGAGAAAAAAATAAACAGGAGATGGAAAACAATGGAGGAAATAGTAAATATAGATATCCAACCTCACCACAATGCACACTGCTAATTTAAAAAAAAAAAAAGAACATTTTTTTTTAAAGATTTTATTTATTTGACAGAGAGAAACACATCCAGAGAGGGAACACAAGCAGGCAGAGTGAGAGAGGGAGAAGCAGGCTTCGCCAAGCAGGGAGACCAATGTGGGGCTTGATCCCGGGTCTCCGGGATCATGACCTGAGCCGAAGGCAGTCGCCCAACCAACTGAGCCACCCAGGTTCCCCAAAAAAGAACATTTTGTAATGAAGTCATAATCAAGGCATTTTTTTTTTTAGGCTAGAGTTGGAACAGACACATATATATATTGATTAACAGGGCTTAGGCTACATGCTTGGTAAAAATCAATGAAAGGAATATGCCATTCCTGGTAACCTGCTGGAAATTAAATCATTATTAATCTATCTATCTATCTATCTATCTATCTATCTATCTATCTATATATGTATGTATATATATATATATAATTTTTAAAGTAAATATGCAGGAAAATACATGTTTCAGAAAGATAGGAATATACTGACCCCTTACCCATTCATTATGCTACATCAAAAATAAAAACTACCTGAACTTTTGAGGGAAAAAATGTTGAAACCGAATTACTACATATACAAATAAATTGATGATCATGTCTTAAAGGAACAGAGGGTGTTAAGTATTCAAGAGATTCGGACACAAAGCACCGATATACTTATCCCCTTTGAAACAATTTTTTTTTAAGATTTTATTTATTTATTTGATAGAGAGAAACACAGCCAGAGAGGGAACACAAGCAGAGGGACTGAAAGAGGGAGAAGCAGGCTTCCTGCCAAGCAGGAAGCCCGATGTGGGGCTGGATCCCGGGTCTCCAGGATCATAACCTGAGCCGAAAGCAGTCGCCCAACCAACTGAGCCACTCAGGCGTCCCTGAAACAATTTTTTAAAGACAGACTGAGTAACTCAAGGAAAAATTAAAATGAATAAAGCTCAATTAGGAAAGTTGTGATATTAAAAAAGAAAGATATCTGACAGTCTCTCTTTTCTCATTTGGATCTCTAATTCAGAATCAGTTTATGTGCCAAATTTAGATTATGTATCCCAGGTACAAAATGGAACCTCTTTGCTCCTCAGAAAATTTCTTTTTTTCCCAGAACTGAGCAATTCTCTGAAGACATATCCTTCCTCCCACTGTTGTGTAGAAATCTATTTGAAGAGAAAGTGATGTCTCCAGTTTGATAAAGATCACTAACACTGGTTCCATTTATTTACAAGTTTTTGATTTAGGATCAAGAAAATTACTAAAGTCTTTCTCTCCCAACCACTAAAGCAGGGTTGCACACAGCATATAAAGAAGATATCAAGGTAATTGAATAGCTGATTTTTAGAATTTAAGCTTCAACTTAATAGCTCTAGTAAATTGTCCTTATCATAGGACAGAGCAAAAACAATTAACCAGTGGTCAATATTATTCCAAGCCTCTATTCATTTCCCCTTTGTTCTATGAATTGTAACTAATCTGCCTTTATTATGTTTTAAAAATCACCATTTTCTATAAAGTAAGAACTATATTAAACTCCAAGATTCTAAGGAAATATAATTTTCTGAAGTTTATCTTAAAGTGATACATTTTTTTATTTTTCTTGTTCTTTGTATTTTCTCTATGTTCCAAATATTCTACATTTCTTTTTATACCAGTACTACAGTATATGTTGATTAATTTGAATTTAAATAAAATTTTAGAAGAAAAAAAAGACAAATTAATGTTTTAAAACATTACAAGGAGACTAAAATCATATAACTACAAATTAAATACAATAAAATTGTAATTTTTTATAATTTACTAAAATGTTAATAGTAGCTATCTAGTGACATTGCAGTGAGGAATGAACATTTTTCTTCCCTTTAGATTCTTTTCGTCTCTAAATTTCTATAAGTAATGTGTTTTGGAATAGTTGTTACTTTCATAAGATATAATTAATTTAATATTTATTTACATACCAAAAGAATTCTCTATGTTAAGAAGGATTCTAGAAGAAAACAGAGGAACATCTTCAAAAAGATGTTCTTGAAGGTGACCAACAAAAAGATTATTTAGAGATTCAGTTAGAGCTAAAGGAACAGACAAGGCACAATGAGACACCCAGTTAACAATCATGATCCTGAAGGAATAGAGGAGGAAGTGGTGCTCGCAGAGCCCAGGTAGAGCTGGAACTAGGAAGCGAAGACAATTTGATATAGGTCATGACTAGAAGTCACTGCCAGACGTGTGGTAGGGGTTGAGGCTCAAGACTATGACTTTCTATTCTCTTGCCCTCAGATATCGACCCACGTCTTCTATTGCCTGAACATGAACACAAACATAGCAAAGAGCAAGAGAGCAGATGAGATGCTTAGAGGTCAGGTTTCTGGAGCACAGAGTACAACACAACAGAGTAGAAGATGGATCTGTGGTGAACAGGTGGACAGAAGTAACCCACACAGAGCTCTGTACTTTTCATGTCAATATCACATGAAAATTTTAATGACTTTTCATTGTCAATATCACTAACCTGACAACCCACATTATTTTCTGAATTCTAGTCTCCACCTCTAATCCCACCTGAGCATGGCTATTTTCTGCCATACAAAGAATAAACAGTAGTACAACAATCCAGACCCAAGATAATGACTTGGGCCACCAGAATGATAGTGGTTACATGGGTGAGAAAAGTATCTATTTCTGCATATATTTCAAAAGTATATTCAGTAGGGTTTGTTGATGATTAGGTGAGGACCACAAAAGAGAGATGAATGCCAACAAACTCTGTGGCATACAGACAGGCACAGGATAATCGAGAAGAGGAAGAGTTCAGGAGGAGCCAGATTTGGGAAAAAGGATCAAGAACATACTAAGTTTGAGATTTCTATTGAACATCCAAGTGGAAATACTGAGTCGTCAGTTGGATATATATAAGCATGAAATTCAGGGAGGAGGTCGGGTTGGAGCATAACCGGGAGTCATATTTTGTAGATTGTGTGTGAGACTGTGGGACCGAATGCGATCGTGAAGTAAGTGCAGATAAAGTAGTGAAAAGGAGCAAGTGCTAAACCCTGCAACATTCCACCACTAATAAGTCAGGGAAACAAGAAGAAACCAACACTGAAGCCCAAGAAGGAGTGGCCTGTGACAGGGAGGAACACAGGGAGTGTTTCATGTAGAAGCCAAATTAAAGAACGCATTATCCACAATCCAGTAGGAAAAGATAAACAACTGTATCAGATACTCCTGATACAGCCAGTAGGGTTAGCATCTGGAAGTAATTATTGGATTTATCAAATGGCTATTCTTGATGATCGTCAAGAGCGTTTTTACTGGAATGATGGAGGAGAAAGCCTTCTTTGGGGGGACTCAAAAGAGAAAAACTGGGGGGTGGTATATGTCACAGATGATTCTTTTAAGGATATCTGCTCTTAAAGAAGCAAAATGAGATGATTGCTGATGTGGAAAATGGAGGTCGTTATATATGTTTATTTGTTTTAAAGATGGGAAAAATAATGGGATATTTATATCATGATGGAAATACCCATTCTCTAGATTGAGGTATTCCTTGGGGTATCAGAATACCTGACAGCATTTTCTGAAAAAAAAAAATTAGGTACCCATATCTATTCCTAAATCCCCTTAAGATTTTGAGAGCTGGTCTCTAAGGAGCTGATTTTAAAATTTTGTCATTTCTAAGCCAGACACCCTTAGAGAGAGAGATAAATAACATTTCTGATGTCTTACGGGATCAATTGACAATAGCCAGCACCGACACTTCCTCGTAATCAAAGAACCCATGATTGACTTAGTTCTGCCTCCTCCACACTCTGGTTCTGAAATGTGAGAGACTTCTAGAGTGGGGAAGCCCGTGCAGAAAGAGATGTGAGTGGAAGCAGAAGTGGCTTCCAGATGATTCCTACTTAAATGTCAAGTTGACTGCATTTTGTTGCTTTTGATTTAATCATTTTTGTGCTTCCCAGTTCACCTCTCCAGCTTCTTAATGCAATGAGAAAAAGAGGAAATGTAGTAAGTCATGGATGGCATTGGTTTTGCTTGATTTTTCTGAATTTTTTCATCACTGTCTTGGGGATTGGGATCGGGGGGTCAGGGGGGAGAAATCTTCCATACATCACCGGAGAGTCCCATCTCCCTTGTCTGACTAGCTCTCCTCTCTCTAAATAGATCCTTTCCATTTCTACGCAGCTACATTTCCTGGCAAAACACAAACTGAATCAGGGGTGAAATTGCAAGGAAGACATGGAGCTCAGTTTGGACAATGATTAAACTCAGATGTAATAACCAAGGAACCATGTAAGCCACGGGCAGGGAAACGAGGAGTTGATTAGTATGGTCCCAGGGTTAACAACTAGGGAAAATGAGAAAAATGATTAACAGCAAGAAAGCATTGAACAGTGCCATTTCCTGCTAGGTCCTGACAGCCAAGGAGCCCAGGAGTCCTCCCAGATTCTAGGTTTCTCTGCTTCTTGCGTTCAGTCTGCCTCCAACTACTGTGGCAGACAACCTCTGACTTTTCTCGAAGCCCTTTTCTTTCATATTTCTGAAATCTTAAGCAAGCTCTGGACCTTGGAGCCTTATAGCTTAATGCCTGTCTTTGCCTTATGGCTGGCTCTCACTCCCCAGATGGCTCCCACCAAAGAAGTTTCTGCCCTGCAGAAATTCATAATTTACTCTAATTCCAAGCACATCCAAAATCAAGAGTTATGATCTTAAGTTTTAGGACTCCCTATCATCCTTGTCCCTGTCACCAACTTCCCCTCTAAAACCCCATCAGCTCATGTTCTCTCTCCTAACCCATTCCCTGACCCCTATACCCACCTCTGCTCTTTTGTGGCCCCCATCTTAGAGCTGACTGACTTTACCTGTGCTATATGTTGTGTTCTCAGAGATCATATACTTTCCCAACCCCAGTTTATATGATTCTGTGATAACCTTTTAATAACTCCATAAATACAGTACACACCAAGGAGACAGCAAATACTTCAGGAAAAAATAATAATAATCCATGTGGTTTATGACTACAGCAAATTAATGCATGGAACACATTAAACATGACCTACCCAGGCAGGAATGTCTCTTTGTAAACCTTAGTTCATCAGCATGCTGGGCTAAGAAGTGCAATCTTTAGCAAAGAACCACAATACCCTCTGCATAAAAATGAAATAACCCTTGACTTGGCTCAGTGGGAAAATTTGTAGAGCAAATGTCCAGAGGAGAATAACTGATGTGCTTCATATGGGCTGTTTTTTCAAACACTCACTCTTTTGTCTGCATTTACAGCAACTTTACAACATGGTATAGGAGGCCTTCCCCAGTATGTAGCCTTAATTTGTCTCCAGCCTCCTCTGTCAAAACTCTTCCACATGCTCCCTACACTCAAACCTGCTTCCTGGATTCTATCATCCTTCTTCTAAACTGGCCCCACAATCCTCTCTGCTTTATTTTCCCTTAGACTCTTTTTTCACTTGCTAAACACCTGCACAGCTCTCAAGATTCAATTCAAATGTCACTTCTTCAGTAAAGACTTCCCAACTACGCATCTTCTAGCAGAGGACCAAGTACACACAATAGGCAATATGGGTGGACGTGTGGATTGAATGATTATATTTTAGACTTTGTTCAATATATTTCGTTTCTAGACTTTCTGGGTATAAAGGTTTCTTTGGTATTCATTCAAAGCCAACCCCCAAAACAAAGTCCCAAAGTAAATGATTAGCAAAAGAATCAATAGTGTTTTGTGTAGTTGGAAGCACTACTCAATCCCTTCACTATGTACGTTGAGCTGGGCTTTGGAACAAAAAATCCTAATATTAACCTGTGCTCTGATAGTACTATGCATGGATATTTCAAATTATATAATAGCTATATTTCTAAAACATTAATCATGCTTTAAATTACTGCTGTTGGCCCCTATTAGTTTAAGAAAGTCAAAGAAAAATCCTTTTGTAAAATAAAATCCTTCCAAATGTGAACAGTTATCCTCAAATGCATCTAGTTTATAAACTTAAATTTAGGCAAACCCACCTTTCTCAAGTCAGGATCCACCAACACTATTGCTTATCATTCAGAATAGAAATCTAAGTGTGCAAATTTATGAAAGGTAACAAATATGATAATTTGTAACAAGATTTGGAACTGAGCAAGACATCTCAGTTATTCTTCCCTTAAAAACAAGAAAACAAAAAAATTATTCAGTAAAAGTACTAAAATACTCTCATATTATTTATTGCATTTAATGTCTCCAAATCATTACAAAGTAAGCAAGGAAATTATTATGACTATTTCACAGATGATGAACATGGAGTCCAGAGAGATAAAGGAATCCCAGGTTATAGTGTGTAGGCCTGGGCATTTCCAATCCTGGGCTCTTTGGAGCTCTTCTGTAGAGAAGAAAGCCATGTCCAATGTTATAGCTGTAACATTTACAAGTTGATTTTATTTCTGAAATCTCCATTGCAATGAGCTTAAGTGAATAGAAATTTAATTTCTTAGTAGGACAGAAATGTTTATTCAGGGAACCTCAACAAGAATAACATTATTGTTAAGTCATTGTAAATAGGGAGGCTTCACTTAAAAAAAACAAACAAACCTCCTGTGATATGTGAAATGAAATACTACTTACTTAATTATAATCCTCAATATACAAAAACTGATATATGCCAGAAACTGAATCCTTATTTCAACTTTCATGACAACCGGCATGGTTAAGTAATATCATTCATATTTTATATATGAGAAATTGAGGCTGAGAGAAGTTACTAAATTATCCACGTTGACATAGAAAATTTGCCAGCATTCTCTCCCTCATTCCTGGCATCATGCCTTGGATAGTGAATGCTCATGATAAATATTTTTGAATGAATGAATGGCTGAATAAAAGAATGAATGAATTGGTAAAGCCATGGTTTGGTTCAGGTGTGTCTGCTTCTAAAGGCCATCTTTTTTCCTTGCACTATACTCTTCACTTTATAAATAAATGTACTGCTGGCTTCTATAAATGGAAGAATTTCACATATAAATTTTCAGAACATGATCTGTTATGTAAGGTGAGGGGAGCCTGGGTTGTAAAATGCACTCCCTCCTGGTGGCATTGAGACCTGCCAGATCTGACCTCCACTCTTGCTTTTAATCATTTGGGTGCCTTGTCTGGATATGCACAAAACTTTGGTTAGTGAGTCAGTCCAGCCTCTTCCTCTCCTTTGGTTCCCTTGACTGCATCATCACTCTCCCTGGGATCCTTTTCTAACTCTCCAGGATCCTACTTAACATTCAAATTAATGTGCAGAGTACTCCTCATCAACAGGAGTCTGGATAGGGAGAGCTTCAACAAGACTGCTCTTTCCAATAAGAAGAGATGGCTAGCAACAAGGGAATGCAACTCATCCTATCATATGAAGGATTAAATGAATTTACTTTCCATAAATGGAACAAAGATGGGAATGGAAAGTGTTTGCCAAATCATGAATTGCTAAGGGGAAGTCAAGTAGTAAGTTAAAAAAGCCTCCTTTTTAAAGGCAGGGGACTGTCCTCCATATTCCTGGGTCCTTGCTACAGTTAAATCCTCAGTAAAAAATCAAAGACAAGTTCACAAGTGAAGAGCAAATGAAGAGGGAAGGCAGACCACTGCAACATGTCACCACTGACCTTCCTCCGGACAGTTCCCCCACCTGCAAACCTAGCCTAGCAGGTAATCTTGCATCCTCCCTATTTTCACAAAGGCTCTTCAAATTTATTATTGTAAAGTATAATAATTCCATATCTTTGACTCCATCTCCTAACCCCACATGTTGTCAGAAGATAAAGAACCCAGTGTGTTGGGAAGACTCATGGGAGGGTGCACAATTACAAAAGACATAGAGAGGCACATGAGGACATGAGGCAAGGCTATAGAAGTAGAGGAAAGAGATGTTCATATACACCAGTTCCACAGGGGGAAAAAAAAAATCATCAAAGGCAGCAGGTCATGAGTAGATAAAGTCCCAGCACAAAGTTTCATCTCTTAAGGCCTTTGGCCTAACACTGGGCTCTGCAAAGCCTTTGCACACAGACCATATCTAACAGCCTGAAGGCGAAACCTATTCTGTCACCGGTGTGAATTGGGTTTTCTCCAGAAAGAAGGAAGCAGCAATGCAATCTGGTGTTTGTATAGAAAACACAACAGCAGAGAAAGGGAGGTATGCACCAGAACATCTGCTCAGAGACACCATCTGAGAAACAGCAAGCGCTCACAGGATGAAACATCTGTACACAGCTCTGCATTCCAGAAGCCTTGAATTGCAGGAGAGGGGGAAGCCAGAGAGAGGATCAGGGACAGGAGGGACCCAAACTAAAAGGAAGTTTGATGTTAAATGCCTCAGATAACACAGAAAGAGATGTTGAGAGGAAAGATGCAAAGGGTAGGGAAGGAGAAGTGTCTCTGGCTATACTCTTTTGGTCATCTTTCAGCACAAATGATGAACATGGCTCTTGTGAGAGAATCTGTACCCTATCCTTTATAGAGCAGCTAGACGGAGCACCAAAGACCCAGTTTACTGATAAATGGTTAAAGTTGCTCAAAGCCACAGATCATGAGCAGCAGCTGGGGGAAATCCAGGTCCACCTGACCCAGCAACCATGCTGGTTCCTTGACATAACATGTAAGGTTTTTGCAGTATTTACAATAATAATTATTCTCTCATCCCTAAAGAGTTCTTCTCCACTGGCCTATAGGACTTCTCTCTCCAGGTCTTCTTCCTAGTCTTCTGCATAGTCATCCTCAGCTTCTTTCTCCAGTCTTTCTTTAACCCTTACATATTCCCTATGCCTCCATTCTGCCCTTCGTGAATATTAGCTGGGGACTTAATATTCTCCCTAGATGATACACCTCATTCACTTCTGCTTATGCATATATGCTAGTAACTCCTAATCTTCTGTATTAAATCAGAATCTTTCTTTAGCCCTAGATCTATATATAACCAATACTCTTTTTTACCTCTTCACAGGTACCACAATCAGTATTTCCCAAAATAAGTTTGGCTACTTGACATTTCCAAAGGCCACCACTTCCCATTTTTCTCTAAGCTGCATGGTACATGCCTTTATGCTCCCATAATTTCCAAAGCATAGCGTTGTTATAGTTCTCATTACAGAACACTTGAGTTATGTGTTTGCTACACTCCCCAACAGACTGTGAGCTGTTCAAGGACTGGAAATGTCTCATTCAAATGGATCTAAATATGAGGTTGGCAGTTGATGTTTCTTGAATGAAGAAATGCAGAGCCTTGTATAGTTAGAGGTACCACCACAGTATGTCACACAAGAAGGAAGTCATTATAAATGCTTCCTTTTCTCTCACTCTCAAGTCTAAGTGGCCAAGCTATATATTTACTTACTGCCTACATAACTTGTGAATATGTTGTCCATGTTCATTTTTAATCAATCCTCCCCAACCCCTCTCACACTACCTCTACCCTGTTTCAACTGTAGAATATCAAGAGGCAGCTAGTGAGTGGAAAAAGCAAATTAAAACCCCTAAGTGTTGAATTCAGAAAAAGGCAACCAAATCCCTGTTCCTACACAGGATAGAAAAAAAAAATTCCCAAAGCAAAGGAGGAAAAAAAACATTAACTTTAAATAAATATGTAGTTTTGATTAGTCGTGGGACTGGGCATTCTAGCTATTGAACTAAGATTTGTTTGAGGAGCTAGACTGACCATAGACTAGTTCCTGAACAGTGACTAGAAAAGCCATATAACTTTCCTTATCTTCTATCCAAAGAGAAGGGAAAGAACTAGCCCCACAGAATAGATTTGAAAGGACAGAGAGAGAATAAAGTGAAGTGGTTATATCATCACGCTCTACCAGAGTTCCACTTATTCAAGACAACACTTCCCTAACTTATAGGAAACTGTTTTAGAGTTTAGCAGAGCTGTAGTTAAGTAGTTAACATAACTCCATGGTTTACAGGCATTTAGTTAAAATAATTTTTATTTCGACTTGGCAGCTTTTCAATTGTAAAAAAGCTAATATTTCTTCTCCCCCATGTCTCGAACAATTTCAGGGCCATTGTAAAGCTAATGGGCCCTAGGCATGTGCCTGCAGAGCCCAAACAATCAAGCTTCATTGACTCTTTATATTCACTGAGCCAAAGTACACTCTTAGAAATGTAAATCTGATCATGTGATTCCTCTATCTAAAATCCTTCCATTAATCCTAGCCACCTACAGGATAAGTCCAAATTCCCTAATAGGTAAGCCTGACCTTCACAGCCTGGCCCTAGTTCCCTCTCCAGTTTCATCTCTTGTCTTGACATGCCACCATGTTCCACCATTGTTGGAATTTATGCAAATGCAAACATGAGGTTACTTTCAACCACCACAGTTCTGGACATGTTTTTGTATTGTTTGAATGTCCTTTCCTGTCTCATGTATCAAGTGAAAGTCTTTGCCTTTTTAAAGAATTTTTGAGAATATCACCAACTCTCCAAAACCTTCTCAAATCTCCTTCCCTACCCTTAGTTACAGTTTATCAGCCATTCCCCTATAATTGTTTTTATCCCATGCTCCTGCATAAATTTTTGCTACATGGCTGCCTTAGCTTCTAGACTTAGATCTTCTTGAAGGTAGGGGATAAATTTTATTCAAGTTTGTTTCTCAAGCTTTAAGCCTAAAACTGAACACGTATCTGGCATTAAATAAACCTTGATTTGAATGAATAAATTAAAGAATGTGGTTGTCCATAGTAACAAGGTAAATTACAATGATTTGCAGCCATATAGTAAATAGTATACATGTTAAAAGAATGAAGCTTAGGGGGCACCTGGGATGGCTCAGTTGGTTGAGAGACTGCCTTCAGCTCAGGTCATGATCCCAGAGACCCAGGATCGAGTCCCACATCGGGCTCCATGCTTGGCAGGAAGCCTGCTTCTCCCTCTCTCACACCCTCTGCTTGTGTTCCCTCTCTAGCTGTGTTTCTGTCAAATAAATAAAATATTTAAACAAACACACACAAAAAAGAATGAAGCTTAGGCTAAATTAGGTGAAGAAAGCTTAAGAGAAAAAGACTTTCAATTATGTGACTGTATAATGACTTAAACCACAGAGAATGTGAGACATAGGTGATTACAGAAAAGCAAATATTATTTCAGATTGATATTGGAATCTGAGAAAAACTGTCTTGATATTAACTACTGGGAATATTCCATAAAATATTATTGAATCAATCATGTGTAATTCGAAAGAACCTATAGAGGAAACAACAATTATTGGGAGCTAACAATTCTTTCCTAAAAAGAAATCATGTCTAAAATCACTACTTACTTTTCTTTCTTAAAGTTATTTCTCTGATAATTCAGGACAATGAGGTAGTCATAAGTGAAAATTTGTCAGAATACTTCTTTGGATCATCACAATATCACTTTAAACAAGAAACAGAAATACTAAGACATGACTTAATTCAAGTACTGTCATATAAGAGAACCCTCCCCCTCCATCTATACCACAATTCTAACCCAAAGGAAAAAGCAATAGCATTCTCCAAGCTGGGTGAGAGAAGGAGAAACACCCCTTGTCATGTGTTTATATTAAGACTATTGAAGCTAACAGTAAACCAAGAACACTAAGAAAAAGTCTTTTGGCACCATTCCCTATGTAAAGACAAGTAAAAACAATGCACACTGGAGAATTTTGATAGCTATGTTATATCAGAAGTACCATCTTAGAACAACTACCAAAAAAAAAAAAATCCAGTTGAAATATTTAGCAGATTGATTCTATCATCCACAGAAAGAGATGTGCCCATTTCCTTTTGTAAGTAACATTTACTACAGTCTATTCTGTTCTTGAACATATCATCTCTGATATTTAATTTAAAATTATGAGACAAACAAAAAAAGCAAGGAAAGAACTCATTGTCAAGAGATAAAATAGTCAATACAATGAGACCTAGAGACAGCTAAAACTATCAGACAAGGATATTAAATTAACTGTAATTAATATTTTAAATGATCTGGATCAGAGATACTGATACAGGCAAACTATAGCCTACAGGACAAACGCAGCTTGCTTCTTGTTTTTGTAAATAAAATTTATTGTACACCACCACATTCATTCATTTATGGCTACTTTTGCCTGATAGTGACAGAATTGAGTAATGAGAGAAACTAGGGAGCCCACAAGGCCTAAAATATTTATTATCTGGCCTTTTTCAAAATCAAATCTTGCTGACCTCTGGTCTAATGGAAAAAATTGACAATGTGCATAAACAAATACAAAATGTCAGAAGAAATAGAAACCAAGAATCAAATGGAAAAGCTACAGATAAAAATTAGATCTGAAGTGAGTAATTCCTTCAGTGGGTTTATCAGCAGAGTGAAAACAGCATAGGAATACAATAGTATGCTTGAAAAATAGAAATGATCCAAATAGAAATGCCTATAGAAATGATCCAGATGGAAACACAGAAGGATAAAAAATGAGAAAAAAAATCAGAATAGAGAATCCAAGAGCAGTGGGACAGTATGAAATCATCAAGGTAAATGTAATTTGAGTTCTAGGAGAAGACAGGACAGAGAAAATATTTGAAGTGATAAAAGAAAAGAATTTAGCAACATTGTTACATACACCTATAGCTGGTTAAATGATCATACCCTATAATCTGGATGGCTAACTCACAGAATGACATAACTTGGATAGAAGACTTTCATAGTATAATGCAGAGTCCTGAATTTCATCCTGTCCTTTATATATTTTTCCTCATTTCTAAAAAAATACAGGTTTGCTAATCATTGTTTTGAATGATATTGATCTAAGTAAAAAGAATGAATGAGTGAAATAATTAGAATCAATAGTATCTAGATAAGCTTGCTGGTTCAATGGACTAAGCTATAAGTATAACCACAGACTTGAAATATACAAATCTATAAAAACAGAAAATGGAAGAGGCATGGCTTAATTACATTACATATCCAAGACACAATAGCATTACACAAAATCAAGTCCAAAACAAAACAATATTTGTGTTTGATGTAACCGAAATAAATGGATATACTCTCCTGAGTGGTATCAGAAGAGGTACAGATTCTAAGACAACTAAAGTAAAAGTCTCTCTAGTCTTCAACTAGCTTGTTAAAATTGGTAGAACATTTGACAGTTGCATTCTTTATAGATAGACAAAGTACATTGTGTTCAAATGTAAGTAGCAAGAATAAATGAGAAGACTTTAAGTCATGCCAATGTAATAAGAAATGTTTAACTAAAGTAAAGTCAATGCAACCAAGACATTAAACAATTCTCACAAGTAGGAGAAGAATTAAACTTGTTTTATATAGCTTCAGGAACTAGAGTTGCAACATGAATACAAGTCAGATTCTAGTTCAATAAGTCCCCAAAATGGAATAGACTGCCTTATATGGAAATAAACTTTCCATCACCACATAAAACTTTATCTTGCATAAGATTAGTGGTTACACAGCCTTCCCATATGGACATTTTATGTTTCTGTAATTTCAGAAGAGAAAGCCACATAGAAAAGAGGGAAACGATGATGATGGTAGTACTGGTCCCTAAAATAGGATTGTATTTAAGGGAAAACATCTCACATGTTGTTTTGGACATGGTGATTTTGAATTGCCTGGCAGATAACCTGGGAGAAATGTTAAGTTGGCAATTAGTTTTATTGTTTGGAGTTTAAAGGAGAGGTCTGAGCCAGAGATAAGTTTGGGTGCTTTCACTGCATAGGTCAGAACTGCCCAATAGAAACATAATATAAATTAGTTATAATAATATATTTTATTTAACCTAATATATTCAAAATATTATAATTTTAACATGTAATCCATATAAAGATAATTGAGATAACTGCATTTTTGCTGTTGTTTTGTTGTTGTTTGTTAAAATCCATTGTGTGCTTTATACTTTTAGCACATTTTAATTCAGATACCTACATTCCAAATGTTCAACAGCCACATTTGGCTGGTGGATACCACACTGGACAATGCAAGCATAGACCATCACTGAACTTTTTAAAAAATAAATAAATATAGAAAAGAAAAAAGGTTAGGAATAAGCATTGAGAAAATCCAACAAAAGAATTAAGATAAAGCTTACAGAGAGGACAATATGGAAAAGCATATTGCTCTGAGAGCCAAGAGAGGAAAAGGAAGATGTGTACGGTTGGTTTTGTTTAATTCTGATGAAAGTTCAGGACTGACAAAATACCTTTTAGATTTAGTGTTGCAGAAGGACTGTGTGCCATTAGCAGGACTGCAGCCATATGACAGTGGATTGAAAAATGACAGTTTGTACTCCACTCTTCTCAGAATGGGCAGTAATGTGCTCAAATATTGTGGTTCTCTGCCCAGTCTGCCAAGGGCTTTGGATCTCTGTTGGATAATCTATTAAAGAGAAAGAACAATTGGCAGGCCTCAGGGTGCTATCTCAGGAGACTCCAGTGCAAGGCACAGAAATGAAACAGCTGCAATGCCTCCCTTCCATGCACATCATAGTCTTTTGTAGTGGATTCTTTCAGAAGATGTATGCTTTCTTCCTATTCTTCAGTCAAAATCCAGGATAAAAATTGTTCAAAGCATAAACTAAGGCATTTCATTCTTTAAAAGAAACATTCTCTGGACATATTTGGGCAAAAATGGGATAAGGGAGCATCTTTTGCACAAGGTTGAGATTGATGATGACTCTTCAGAACTAACAGGTACGCAATAGGTACATGGGTGACCTTGCAGTGGTCACAAGGAAAGAAAGCCATATGTATATATGCCCTGATCTCAGCTCCATTCAGGAAGATCTTCTCTCCATTTAAATGAATGCTAAGCCCCATCCATAAGGCTTTATTAAGTAAATCATATTCTCCTGTTCTGCCAACCACAGCAAAGGTATAGCAAGGTTTCCCAGGGCCTTCTCTTAGAAGCTTTCTCCTAGCTACCTGCAGGCTCTCTCCACTGGGTGGGGGGGAACCCCAACACTACCACCATCAAAAAGGAGCACATCCTCTGGCAAAGAAATGGGATGGAAGAAAATGAGATTTGTAGCAATAACGTGTCTTGGGTCCAGATGCAATCTTGGCCCTGAAGCATCAATCTTCCCAGAATGAAGCTTCACATTCAGGCCAATGGGTTCAAATAAACAACACACAAACATTCTATAATATTGCCTATTTACTGGCAGTTCACACTTGGCAAGACTGTGCCCAACTGTTTACTTATACACCATGTTGCAGGGAAAAAAGAGGCCTGGGTTCTACCTCTGTTTGATACTGAGCAAAACCAGCCCCTCTTCTGGGCGTCAGTCTTCTCATTCTCTCCAGTTCTGACATGATCTGATCCCACCTCTATGGGTTCAGTGTTCTCCAGTTTTCCTATTTCTCCAGGTTTCCCCTAGGATCTCTGTTCTCTTGAAAGTGTTTTTTTCCTGCTAGCTCACTCAGAGGATTCATGATGACTGTGGTTGCCATAGGAATGATTCATCTATCATAAAGGTGGCTGCATGAGATCACAAATACTCCAGGGAGAGCTAGAAGTGGGGGAAGTGGTATTCAGAACCAAAAGATAGATCGGCTCTGAAAGTAAATGGCAGCTTAATGAGAGGGAGAGACAAAGTGCGGGCATTTTCTATAACTCTCATGTGCCTGTGCACTTCTCCAAGAGGCATGAGTGCAGATCCACTGTCAGATTTGTCTCCCATGATCCATCTCATACCCACTCAAGACACCTCCTCTGGGTGCCTGGGTGGCTTAGTGGGTTAAAGCCTCTGCTTTCGGCTCAGGTTATGATCTCACAGTCCTGGGATCGAGGCCTGCATTGGGCTCTCTGCTCGGCAGGGAGTCTGTTTCCTCCTCTCTCTCTGCCTGCCTCTCTGCCTACTTGTGATCTCTCTATCTCTCTGTCAAATAAATAAAATCTTAAAAAAAAAAAAAAGACACCTCCTCCACAAAAATAGAACATAACATGTCAGCTGCAAGGTAGCCCCCTCCTCACCAGACAGTTGATGACACTGGGAGATTGGGAGAGCCGGGAGCGATCCTGGACGCCATGCCCTGAGTATCCACTACTGGTTGCTTGTTTATGATCATTCACTTGTCGTTTAGAAGAAAGAGTAGGAGACAGTTTTGAAAGATTTAGTTTTCTACACGGATCATTTGATACTTAAACTCACCATTTTTATTCTTGAGGTAGATCTTTTTTATTATAAGATAATTCAAATGCCAATACTCTTAATGGTCATTTCCTTCTTTTCTCTCCCTAATAGAGCTTCCAAACAACAAAAACCCTAATTCCAATTCTAAACTGAACTGAACATTCTGCCAATCCCAATTATAGACTCAGCCCCCTCCATTCCAGGCAAAGATGGCCACTCTCCCAACCTTAACCATGTGCAGGACCCTAAGTTAGATGACAGACAACCCTGAGTGTGGCCAGAGAGTGACCACTACTGAGAATCAGTCCTCTCACAATGTCCCCACGAGGGAGCAGAGGAGAGGAGAGGTGGGGGGAGAGGTCAATGCAGGCCCGTTCCACACGGTGCCTCAATTCACTGTACATGTCTTTCCAAGGATGGGTCAGAGGCATTTTTATTATGAAATATGATACATTCATTTCACAGTTTCCTAGCAACAGGATGCCAATCAGCAAGCTGTAATTCAAGGATTCGCCTTCTCTCTTACGAAGGAACTGGAAGCATGGTGGGGAGGGGGAGAAGAAGGTGGGGAGGGGCATGTGCAGGAGGACTTCCCAGCATGAGGCAGAACTGATGGTGTGGTTGGAGGATGAGGAAACCAGGCCTGCAGAAGGAGGAACATCGAAGAGTATGCCTTCCTGCAGAACCTTTGAAGCAAGGATTTGTCTCACTGCCACAGCTGCTGGCTTCTTGCTTCTGCATTAATTACCAGTGTCAATGGGTCCAATTTCAAATCATATGGCATGTTCTTGAATCACACACTGAGCTTGTTCCATGCAAAAAACATTGGCAGTAAAAAACAAATTAGGACAGAAACAATAAACCATCTCAGGCTACTTCCCCTAGCTGAGCTCTGGAAATGCTGTAATCACTGAGTCAGGTGGTTGGGTCACTGAGACATTATCCTGTGGCTCATTCCCACTCTTTTTAGCACCTGCAAATTTATTACATAAGATATTATTTTGTACTCAGTTTAATTAGTTAGAACTATTTGTAGTCATTTGAAATACACTCCATGTTGATTAAAATAATTAGTGTAGGGCTACTAAATATTTACCTAAGATATGAATCCAGGGGGAATTTGATAAATTTAATTAGCAAGAACTAATTATTGTTATGATAGGAGTTAGGGTTTAATAAATATAATTACAGAGCACAAATGACGGTTTCTTAATTAATAGATACTAGTTGCAAACACAAGAGCCATTATCATATTTTCATGCAGGACATGCTATTCAGCACACCTTCCAGATGTCAACTGTAACAGCAGTGGTGACTTTCAATAAGAGGAGTTAACACTTACATAGTGCTTCTGCTATCCACACAGTGAAGCTACTGTTGTCCACGGTTTACATATATAGAAACTTAGGCACAGAAAGGTTAAGTAATTTGCCCAAGATTGCATATCTAGGAAGGGGCAGAGCTGGCCTTTGATACCATGCCTTTCAGTTCAAGAGCCCACGCTCTTAGTTCAGAAAACAAGTAAGCAACAACAACTAAAACAAAGACAGAAAGCATGATTGTTCAGAAGGTTAGCAATCCAAATCCTCAACTCCACATTTGCGATTCTAGTACAACAGACTTTTGGTATTTGCAGATATCATTCTCACAATGTTGGAGATTCTAAAAAGAATGTGAAGGCCCCTGGCCTCTAGCCACTGATAATTTTGTTGAGGCAGAGTTGCAGAAAGGTGAGGTGCTGGAACCCATGAGCAATGTGGTTGAACATTCAGGGCTGTGTTCCAGTACTCTTCTGTGGTACTCCCTGCTCTGACCTGCTCTGCATGTGCATTGCATTGAGAGATTTTCACCATTGAGGTGTTCTCAAGTTAAAGAATCAAGAAAGTGTCAAGGGTTTACATAGTAATATCTTTGGGCAAAGTTTGATTTATACTCGAACAAAGCATGGGTAGAGGGCACACTCCTCATCCGGTTTAGGATGTATAAGGTCAAGGGTCCTTTCACAGTAATAATGGTCCTGAATCATTGCCTATTTGACCATAGAAAAAGCAGTTTCCCTGATCAGACACACAAGTTCAGGCCCTGACATCTCATTCCCTCTTAAGAAATGCCCTTCCTCAAGAGGCTGGCTCATTCCTAAGATAGCATCAACCTACGGATTTGGGGATGTCCTCGAATTCTGATAATGAATTCACAGGGAATGTGCAGACCTCCCATCATAACGCCCCACCTTGATGCCAGGGATATTTCTGGAAGGACAATGGCTGCTACCTAGGGACAATTACATATAGTTCGGTGGTCATGAGCCTACCAGGACACTTGAGAAACATTCAGAATGAATTGCATATTTTCTTCTGTTTGTAATAAAGGAAAACTGATACTTTTGTAGTCAGTGTTCAGGATCCCACTGCAGTTTGGTGTTTCAGGATGCCAAGGGGAGCAGCCTGTGCTTGGCTATACCTACAGCTGAAGGGGCCCTACGTGGGACAGGTATGAAAATTACTGGGATACCTGGGGGGCTCTGTCAGTTGACTCAGGTCATGATTTCAGGATCCTGGGATCGAGCCCCACATTTGGCTCCCTGCTCAGCAGGGAATCTGCTTCTCCCTCTTCCTCTGTGCTCTCTCGCTCTCATTCTTCCTCTTTCTCAAGTAAATAAATGAATTCTTTAAAAAAGAATACTGGTTGCAGATCCCAAATGAGAAACACTGTAGGATGAATCACAAAGCAGTGTTCCCCTCCAAATCAAGTGCCCCATGCAAGGAGCTGAAACCCATAGCTTGTGCCCATCCCTCCCTCAATGTTTCCCAGTGTGATGCAGAGTACCCTTGATTCAGCCTGTAAGGAGAGTTCTCATTTTTCTCTTGAGGACTGGAACTTGACGCAGCTCACATATGTTTCAGGTGTCCAAGGACAGCCTGGCCTGCAGAGATCAGTTTTCTTAAGTAGATTATTTGACAGCAAAGTATATGAACAGGGAGCCAAATATGCTGATTATTTGCCAAGTGGAGATATCAGCTGCAACCTTCTTGTACTGCATTTGTGTCCCCAGCTCTGTCTGGACCAGAAGTCTCCTCTAGCCTCCTGATCTTGGCAGCAGCCATCTGAATCAGCAGCTACCTCAGAGGCAGATTAGAGTGAGAGGTAGGTTGCATCCCAAATTAATCTGTCATAAATAGCCTATTCTTCACTTCGCACTTATCAGAATGGCTATTGTCAAGAAGACAGGGGATAACAGGTGTTGATGAGGATGTGAGGAAAGGGAACCCTCATGCATTGTCAGTAGGAACGTAAATGGTGCAGCCACTGTGGAAAACAAGATGGAGGTTCCTCAAAAACTTCAAATAGAAATACCATATGAACAAGTAATTGAACTTCTGGGTATTTATCCAAAGAAAACAAAAACACTAATGCAAAGATAAATACACACACACACACACACACACACACACACACACACAGTATTACTTACATTCACATTATTTATGATAGCCAAGATATGAAAATGATCTGTCTACTGATGGATGAAAGGATAAAGAAATCATGCTATATATATATATACAATGGAATTTATTCAGCCATAAGAAAAGAAGGAAATCCTGCCATTTGTGGTAACAAAGAAGGAACTTGCTAAGTGAACTAAGTCAAACAGAAAGGTCGTCACAAGGGGAAGAGGCAGGGGCAGGGTATGAAAAATGGGTGAACTGATTTTGTTTTAATTTAAATAAATAGAACAAAAAATTTGTTAAAAAGAATTGCAAGCAGTGTTAATTAGCAATAGAAAGAAAGAAAAAGAAAGAAAGAAAGAAGAAAACCTAAAGTAATTATGAAAAAAATACACCATCTGCCTTATTTTTAAAGTTCTCAAGGTCACATATGCAGCTCACCTTAGTTTTAATCGACAGAAATGGCTGTAAAGTTCCCCCAGGTCCTATGTTATACAGCAGCAACATTTTCCCATGGTTGCAAGCTTCTCGATTCTATCTGATATTTAATGGGAGCTCAACGCATGCAAGGAGATCCTGATGCCCAGAGTCAAGCTCAGAACACCTTTAAAGAAAAACTCCTTCTGTCCTTGATACCATTCCTACATCACGGGTGACACACCAGTGAAGTGCCCCATTCTATGCCTCACTACACATATTTTGGCCACTACATATGATCCAAGGATATATAAAAGATGACGATTATTGTAATTGGAGAAGTCACTACATATGGATAAAACCGCTTTTCTCCTCCTACAAATGAATGGAGATCCAGAGATGGAAAGCAAGTGTGAGCTTCACACTACCAGAGGCAGGCCTAGAACTCAAGCCTCCTGATTCCCAATTCAGTCTTGCCTCCATTGAATGCAAAATGATGTAGAACGTCTTTCTATAAACACAAGTCCTATAGGCCTCACTAATTGGTATTTTGAAATCTGGACAATGTTTGAAAGGTATGGTCTAACTTCTTCCAAAATGATAGTACTATTCACATCAGCAACATGAAGCAAGACCATCAGATGCAACCAAAGCTTCCTTGAACCTTTTTCTAAGAATAAGAGTTTGATTGGCTATTGCCATAGGTGCCTTTCCCCGATCCTGGTTCATATCCTTGCCCCACAGCCTTCCCATCAAGAATCCTGTTTTTCACTTGAGCCTCTGGAACACTGGGAAGTACCCAGGCTTCATTCATGAGGCAAATGGGTAACTGTTTTCAAAATAGGGGAAAAGTGGCATTAAGGGGAAGTTGCAAGTGGAGCTCTGGAAGGTCTGCATTGGTGCCAAAGAGCTGGGCAAGCCTAGAGATCACCTCCCTGGGGCTCAGCCTTGTGTATAAGGAATGGCATTTTTCCCTCCAGTCAAGCTTGAAACATAGTTTAATCTAAGCGGAGCAATGTGGGAGGGAGGGAAAAGAGGAGGAAAAAAAAAAGCAACAAATAGTAAAAACAGGAAGCAGGAAAAGGCAGCCCTGGATGTGCAATTCTTTTTGTGTCTGTTAAATGAACTCTGGTGGGGATGAGAAGAGAGAATTATCCTATTTATATATTGAAAGGAATTTTAAATATGCATAGGCAGGGAGAGAGGATCCACAGAGATTGAAATGCAAAACACAGCGTGGCCTCTGCATCTCCCCCTCTCTCTCCCAGTACCATTAGCAAGTTCCTTGCACCAATTTCTGGAAAGCTCCTTCTAAAACTCAGAGCCGTCCTTCCACTTACTCAGCACATCTGTCTTAGAAAAGCAATTCTATTTTTATAAAGAAATGGGTCTTCACTTGCAAAACACCTTGCAAATGTATTCTCTCACAGGAACACAGCTCATACTTCTACACTGATGCACACACATGTCCAACACACACACACACACACACACACACACACACACACACACACCCCTCTACCACCACCTTTACTTCTGTCCCACAGTCTCCTGGCCCCTAGGCACTGCAGCTTTAGTGTAGATTCTGAACATGCTCAAGAAAAGAGCACATATACCATGCAGGGAGGCCTGGGAGCAGAGATTACATGGCATGGGAAACATGTCATCATTCAACTGATCACAGTCACTTGGAGAATATATAAAAGACAGAAAACTGACCATAAATATGCTTTATCAACATTTAAGAAGCAATCTTTTGCTCCACACAAATCTCTGCTCTCTTACCAAATCCCCGCATGGGGAGGAATCCCCCATCAAGCAAGCAACATGTCTTCTAAAAGGGCAGGAGCTACTGGCCTCACTGAGCAGCAAATAAACCCAAGAGTAGCCGCTGCCAGCTCCCCCTCCCCTACCGGGAAGAAACACACCCTCAAGCCCAAAGTCCTGAAAGAAAGAAGAATTGCTAAATACAAGTAAGCCCTTTGGGAATGACCTTACTTGCTCCCCAGCACCATGGCTCCTCTCCTTCCCTGTACCTCACTGGGGCACAAAGCCCCTGACCCTCTAAAGGAGAGCTGTTCCTTTTGGGGATTGGGTCAGACATGGGTATTGCTTCAGGAGAGTCACCATTCTCGGGTTAGAGTATTTTAAAGACTACACATTCTGTTAGTGGACAGTCAGGACTTTGAGATTTTTATTAAAAAACTTCCATTTAAGAATGAAATTGGAGAGAGTAAAGGGAGACAGCGCTGGGGAGTGAGGGGAGCCGGTGCAACACCCTGGGGCCAGTGCACTCTAGGCCATAAGCCCACGCCCACTCTTCCAAGCATGAGGCAGCCTTGCACCATCCAGCTGCCTAGCCTGGTCATCCATCCACTCAGAAGGCAGGAAGAAGCTTTTGCTCATCTCTAGACCTGCTCCTCAGGTCCAATGGCACTCTTCAGAGTTTGCTTGGCTAACAGCTCTTCAACCTTTAAGTTTAGCATTATTTCCTTTCAAATATCTATCTCAGTGCTTCCTTTCTGGCTGAATGACTGCAGTTTGGAGGGAGAGGGATGGATAGGTCAGAAAAATGACGAATCCCACGCTGAGCTGTGCAGGGCTTGTGATTTTCTATGGAAAATCCAGATAGTGCTATAGGGTGACCAGTTGGTTGTCTGTCCCAGATATAAGGATATAAGGATGGGGGGTGGCTCAGAAGCACATAGAAAGGTCCCAGCAAATGAGCCATCCTGAAGGCACTGGCGTGGAAGGGGGTCTCCAGGGACAGTCCAGACTTGCTGCATCCCCAGGCAGCCACCCCGCAGAGGGCAGATGTCACTTTCTAAGGAAAGAGACAAAGTCAGAGCTCTATGTGAAGAGTGTTCTCTAGGCCCAGATTTATGACACTGGGACAATATGAATCATCATTGCTGTAATTACGTTAATGTAACATTTCTCACTGAGAATCCAGGGAAGTGCTTACATCTACATTAAGCTTTCAGGCAATCAAAGACCAGAAAAAAAAAAAGCCTGAAAATGGTATTAATGTGTGAAAAACACTTTTAAAAAACTCACAGATATCTTGAGAACAACCGAGAAGAATGTTTCACCAGGCTGTCTACAAGTCATAGCTCCAGCTTGAGCACAGGTTTCTGAAGACATAGAACAACGGTGCCTTCCCTCCCTAAGGAATTAGTACCTGAGTCATCCATGACCTTCAAGTGTGGCACCTACCACAGATACAACTCCCCCCTTGGCTGCCATAAGGTATCTGCCCTTCCTGAATGCTGATTTGCAGATCCAAGTCTCCAATGGACCCAGCTATCACTAACCATCCACAGAGCAGGGGATGGATGGAATGAAAGCAACAACTCTAAGAACCTCAGTGTCCACATCTTTCACCTCCCTTGCAGCCCCTCTTGAAGTGATTCAGGCTGGGATCATGATGTCAGGATATCTCTTCTCTGATGGAAGCAGGATTATAGTTTGAGGAAAAAAATAAATTAGGCTACATTAGACTAAATTAGACTAAACTTATTATTGAAAATAAATAAAAATAAATTAGGCCCAATTAGACTGAGGTAAGCCATATATGTCTTCAGTGGCCACCCCCCTCAATATCCATTTATAAGGATATCTGTGGAGCCCTGCAGGCACGTGCTTCTGAGTTCTGATTCTAATGCTGCTGTCAGACCTTCTTTAACCTTCCCTATGAGCTGGCCTGCCTGTGGCTCTCCACACTATTCACCTTCCATGGTCCACATGGAAGACAGACTCTCTCATGAGAGCTGACGGCTCTTGCCCATAAGCTCACGTCCAGATACCATGTATGTCCCAAAGGGTATTGTCCTTGATGTACAGGCCATCTGACCCTACCCTAGCTCAGAGTCCCATTCTTTCTTATCAGAATCTGAAATTTCTTTGTGTTCATGGAATTCTCCTTCCAATCCTTCTCATATATACAAATCACATACACAAATTCTATAATGTGTATCTGACTTTGCCAGTCCTCTGCTAAAAACCCTTCAGCCCCATCATTGGCTTCCTATGCCTACAGGATCATGTCAAAGCTCCCGCCCATGGCTTACACGGCTCCCCAATCTGGTCCCCTTCTCTCTTATCAGCTGCAGCTCCTGTGCAAGACAGAATGTGTACCAGACAACTAAGGAGATGATGTTATTCAATCTCCTGCAATAGGAAACACATTCATAAACAAGGAACATATCAAAGATAAAGGAACGGGCCTTGAGTTTTAAAGAGGCAGGTGAATGAGGGAGTTGTAGGCCAGTCTTATGGCAGTCATGGAGGAGAATGGAGATGGGTCTATCTGGGAGTATGAGATTACAGGGGGTTTTGTACTTAGGTTTTTTTTTTTTGTTTTTTTTTTTTGTTTTTTTTAGAATGCAGAAGAGTGGAGAGACTAATAGCCACTGTTTCTGGGAGAACAGGTAAAGTTCAACATTATCATCTCATTTCACTCAACTCCTCTTCATTGTCCTTCAGTCACAGACACACTCACCCAAACAGATTTCCACACCCCTGGGATGGAGTTCAATATGTTCCCTGTGCATGAGAGGCTATTCTCTGTCTTCTATGTCTGATCAACCTTTCAAGAGTCAGTTACTTTCTCCATAAAATCTTGACCAGGACCTACTTTGCCCAGGCACAGTAAAGATGAACTAGGATGATATAAGCAAAGCCCTTTGCATGGAGCATCTGGTGAGTGTTCAAGAAATACAGACTTCTGGGAGCCTTTCCTGGCTGGGCCCTGCAGAGGGAGCTGCGTCCTCTTTGCCCCATACCGGGCATCCGCCTTCATACCTGAGACACCAGGGCACAATCACTGCCATGTGGAGCTCCTCCTCATGCTGTTGATCCATTCTTTTAATAAATATTTATTAATCCTTGCTGAGGCTGCAACAGTGAACAAGACAGTCCCACTGCCAGCCCAGGTGGAGACCGCAGCCCACGTGGCTCTATATGAGTAAATACACAATCACAACCAGACAGATGTGGGTGTGAAAAGGCTGGGGATGAGTGCTCTGGGGCACAAAGGCAGACATCTGACCCAGACCTGGGCTGTGGAAAAGACAAGTGTCTAGAAGGAAGCAATGGCAAGGCTTTGATGAGGAGAACTGTTCAAATGTAATTTGTAAAAGATCTAGAAGGTGGAAGGGGAGAAGGAGGATGGAGTGTGAAGATGCCCCATTTAGAGCAAGAGAACTGGTCCCACTCTTTCTGCATTCCCAGTCCACACAAATACACACATGCACACACCCCACACCCACACACATGCGCACACATACCCCACACTCCACACTCCACACCCACACACATGCACACACACCCTACACTCACACTCATGCACACATATACCCACACTCACACCCACACACATGCACACACACCCCACACTCACACACATGCACACATATACCCCACACTCACACACACACACATGCACACACACCCCACACTCACACACATGCACACATACACCCCACACCCACACACACACACATGCACACACACCCCACACTCACACACATGCACACACACCCCACACTCACACACATGCACACATATACCTCACAATTGCACTCACCCACATACCCCAACCCCACATTCATACTCACACACATGCACACACATACTCCACACTCACCCACACACATGCACACATACGCCACACCCACACACATGCACACACACCCCAAACTCACACACATGCACACATATACCCTACACTCACACTCACACACATGCACACACATCCCACACTCACACACATGCACACATATACCCTACACTCACACTCACACACATGCATACACATTCCATACTCACACACATGCACACATATACCCTACACTCACACTCACACACATGCACACATATACCCCACACTCACACACATGCACACATACTCCACACTCACACACACATATAAACACACATACACACATACTACATTTACATATGCACACAGCTCACACACACACACACACACACACACAGAGGCACCTGTAGACGACTCCCCCATGGCTTATCTTTGTTCTGCCTATATCCATCAAGGTGTGAAGAATAAACCTTTTATGCTATACTTTGGATGGATCATCTGTGTCTGAATTTTTTGTTTCAGTGCTGATAGGAATCTAAGTCATTAACCCCTGCTAAGCACCCTTTTAAATTTTTTTTTTCCTTAGAAGGTAAGTGGGACTAAGACTTGACTTAGAGGAAGAGCCAGGGGAAGAAAATAAGAAGGTCCCATGATGAGCACTTGATAAACATTTCCTTCCCTTGTTCCTGAGCCAGACCTTTCAGGCAGCAAGTGTAATGAAGTTTGTGCACTGTGTGTATAGTAACACTAGATATCGTCAGGAAGAAACCGGCATTTTGAAAAACTTGTTCTAGGTATCACACACAGGGACTGACTGCGGGGACTCAGGAATGATGGGGGAGAGGCTGCTGGGGGCTAAGTGGGGGTGGGGACCGCTGCTCAAGCGTGGGTGTGGGGTAGTCGGTAAAGACCCAAAAAGACTCTCAGGGAAAACTGAATTCATGGCCTCCGGTCCCTGAGTCCTCCACCTTCTGCCTGGAGGGCCTGGGCTAACACACTGCGGATCGGCCTCCAAGCAGGACCGCACACAAGCCCCCAGGCTGGCTGGCCCTGTGGCTGCTTTCAAGAGCCGGTAGCCCACGGCTACCACCCTTAGCCACCGGGAGCTTTCCACGTGCTCTGCTCCACGAGGTGCCCATCAGCGTCCATGGGCACACATTACCTGCCCAGAAGCTCCTCTCGCCACACGGTCCAGGTCAGCCCACTGCTGACCAGTGACGCACAAGGAATTGTGAAGGATCTTTTAAAAAGCTGAGAAAATATAACAACAAGAAGAGCTCCTGGGAGACAAAATCTGCCTCCTGTTTTGCGGGGTCCTGTGAATAAGGAAAATGTGGGGCTCCTTGTTCCAAAATTATTCCAGCAACAGCATGTCATGGAATCAAGCCTGGGACCCTTCCGATCCTGGGGCCCTGTCTGGCTCTCTGGGTTACAAACCCACAAAGTCAGCCCTGCTTAGGGGTCATATCATCCCAAACTGTTATTTCACAGGCAAGGAAACTAAAGTCCAGAAGGAGAAACTATTCTCTTGCCCCACTCCTACACCCCGTTGACGCTCTCGGGGCCTTCACGCTGGGAGTTCCTATGTGAACTGTTCTTACCGGTTGTGCGAGCCCAGACACATTATTTAAACTTTCCTCCCTTAGTTTCCGCATCTGTAAAATGAGGATAATAACACTACAGACCTCAAAGATCAGTTTTCAGGATAAAATAAGGGCATGAGGCCAAGAATTTAGATGAGTGTATGACACACAGTAGTTCTCAATAAACAATCACAATTTTAAATATTAGTAATAACAGCTGTGGTGTTTCAGTAAATATGCCCCCTTTCTCCTTTGAGTGACCTTGGCTTTTCTGTCTTGGGAGGGAGTGAACACCTTCCAGAGGCCTCCTTCTACCAATACTGTGAGCTCTCTTGGCATGGTCAGAGGAAGAGGGAATTAGGGCTGGAATTAGGGCATCAGGCCCAGAGAAAAGCTAGCCTCGGTAAAAAGCCGGCTGCTCCTGAGACCCTGTACCATTTACTCCCACCAACAACCAGGCTGTCTTAGCAAAGGAAAAAAAAATCCTGCCATTTGCAACAACAGAGATGAACCCAAAGGCATTATGCTAAGAGACGTAATAAGCCAGGCACAGAGCAAGCATTGCATGATCTCACTTACATGTGGAATCTAAAGGAATCAAACTTACAGAAGAAGAGAGAATAGAATGGAGGTTACCAGAAGCTGGGAGGAGGTGGAAATGAGGAGGTGGTGGTTAGGGTGCAAAGTCGCAGCTGTGAAAGGTGAGTAAGTTCTGGTGGTCGCCCGTACAGCACAGCGCCAGAGCTAGCGATGCTGGACCCTAAAATCTGCTAAGAGGTTGGATCTTATCACAAAGTGATGAGATAATAATTAATAATAATAATAGAGATAGATGGAAACTCCGGGAGGTGATAGACATGTTTACAACCCTGATGATGGTGATGGTTTCCCAGGTGCCCGCATAGCCCCAAACTCGTGGGGTTGTATATAAGAAATGTGCACAGCTTCTTACATGCCAATCATCTCTCAACAAAGTGATTTAAAAAAACAAAAGTGAAGTTCCCAGCAGATTAAAAAACTAATAATGCTTGGGCTGAGCTGTGTGAGGGCAGGACTTCTCAAAGTTGTGTCTCCTGCCGTAGAATGTCCTTGTCAAAAATTCTAATTTGAAGACTCGAACCTAAACCCAATAAACCAGACTCTCCCAGCATGGGATTCAGGAATCTGTCCTACCAAGCACCTTTGGAGTGCTTATTTTACACCAAGAGGTGAGAATCGCTGGGCAGGGCCAGCTGCTGGTGCTCGGCCACCAGCAAGCTCTCCGGGCTGCATGTCCTGCATTGAGGTAGTGTCCCCATCTATGCCGTTGTACGGTTTCACCCTGTGGTAATCCTGCCTGGGCAAGGCACCCAGCAGGTACCAATTAGAGCATCTTGGTCGGTTGTCAGATGGGTCACTGCACACTTCTCACATCTAACACACAAGAAAGGCTAACTGCTGGGCCAGCTGGTCAGGCCACTCCATCTGGGCCTTGTCCAGGAGAACTCTGGCTAGGGTCCTGAGAACAGCCCCAAGAACCCGCAGGCAGTGCCTTGCTCTCTCACAGCCTCTGCTGGGGGATATCTCTTCATTTCTGCTATTTCCTTAAACTTCACATCTTACTACTAAAGCTTTTGAGCTCCATCAAAGAAGACAAGGGATATTTTGGGACTCATTTTAAATAAGCTTCAAATGGATGAAGATAGTCAAATGTACAAACTTCCAATTTATCATATAAATAAGTTCTGGGGACATAATGCATAGCATGGTGACTACAGCTAACAATACTGTTTTGTTTATTTGAAATTTGTTAAGAGAGGAGATCATAAAAGTTCTCATCACAAGAAAAAATTATCTGTAACTATGTATGGAGATCACGTCCAGCAGACTTACTGGGGTGATCATTTTGTGATATATACAAATATCAAATTGTTATGTTATACACCTGAAACTAATACAATGCTATCTGTCAATTATATCTTAATAAAACTGGAAAAAAATTTCTCTCACCAGATGCGCAGGCTTATAAATTGCCTCAGAACAGCAAAGTTACTCTGCTGTCGTTAATACCAACCAGAGCGAGAAAATGGCAAACATACCTCACTGTAAAGGTACCTGCCTGCCCAGTCCTTTCTGTCCTTCACTTCGGGAAAGGGGGAGAAATCCATTTGAAACCAAGCTACGGTCTTCAAAGGGCATGGCTGAATATTGATTGAGCATCCTGCACTATGTCCCCCTCTCTTGGGCCCCAAATATGCCCTCTTGCAAGGCAGTTAGGTTGTACTTTTTCTTTACATCTCTTTAAAAAAATGGTCAGAGATTAAAACTGACTTTGCTAACTTGATTTTGGTTGGAGTCTCCGATGAGCCCAATCTCATGCCATGGGGTACTGCATTTACGGGGGAAGTGAAGGAGAAGCATGGTGATAGTCCTAGCACATAGCAGGAAAGGGAGCAGAGATCTGGGGAAGTGAGGCTTATTCCCCATGGAGCTCACAGGGCTCTGGACGCCTAGGTGCCTGCTTCAGACCATCCTTGAGAGTTGATGCCAACTCAGCAAGCCTCTCTGGAGTGGATCCAAGCCTGTGACCGCTGTCCACCCCCAACAGAGCTCTTCCTAGAAGTCCGTGCCTTATATCAATCAGCACCAATCTTCCCTACAGGCCACAGAAGTGACGAACGTGGACACTGACGAAAATGACTGCGGCACAAGCAAATAAATATCCCAGGCCCACCTACCAAAAACTTTCTTTTTCATTATTTTGTTTCCTGGTGCTTCTCACCAGGTTTGGTTTCGTTTTTATCAGCAGTATATGCTACCACTACAATTTAAGCTTTATGAGAGGAGGACTATGATTTACTCTGTTAACATTTTAAACATCACAAGATACAGAGGTGCTTAAAATGTGGTAGTTAAATTAAAAAAAAAATTGAGCTCATTAAACCTAACCCAATCTTGATGACCTCCCACAAAGTATTATCAAGTGCTCTTCAGTTGACATAGAATATTTAATAAAGACTTAAGTAATACAGAGTTTGTTGTTAAAAAGTCAAAATATACATAAATTCATTATTTTAATTGTTTGTTCCAATAAAAGGGATAGGCAAGAGTCTAAAAAGTAAATGTAACACTGAGAAGCATGTGGCGGGCAAGTGGCAATGCTCAGAGGAAGGAGACGCCAGGTCAAGGGAGATGTGCTGAAGGTGGAGGGTCTTGAAGGAAGGTTACCTCCTAGGTCATTAGGTGAGAAGGAGACCTCCTCTCTTCTGAGAAGACAGCTCTGACCTTGCAGGCTGGACTGAGGACCCACACAGCCTTGAATATGATGCCAATCATGGTATCTGCCATGAGTTATTTTAACTCCTGTGTACTTGCCCATGAACCGCCGAAAGACCATGTTTTATTCATCTCTGAAGTCTTGGGCTCTAGCACTCAGTAAGCTCTCATTAAATGTTCTGAACAAATGAATTGGCAGGCCATGATAAGTAGAAGGGAAGGAGGGAGCAAAGGCTCATGGGAAGGAATGTTATAAAGCAGGCAAGGAGTGTGTGTGTTTGTTACTAAAACAAGACCTCTGAGCAATTCAAGGTCAAGGTCATAGTGACAAGATGCATTTTAAGTCAATGGTCCAAGCAAAGAGCTGCATTAAGAAAGCATCCTTCCCGGGGCGCCTGGGTGGCTCAGTTGGTTAAGCGACTGCCTTCGGCACAGGTCATGATCCCGGAGACAAGGGATCGAGTCCCACATCTGGCTCCCTGCTCAGCATGAAGCCTGCTTCTCCCTCTCTGCTTCTCCCTCTCTCACTCCCCCTGCTTGTGTTCCCTCTCTGGCTGTGTTTCTCTCTGTCAAATAAATAAAATCTTAAAAAAAAAAAAAAAAAAAAAAAGCATCCCTCCCATCCTAAAGAAATTTTGTTGCTGCACCTAGGGCATTAAGTCATAAAGGCATTGCTGTTTCCTCAATAGTTTTACAGAAAATGGGTCCCAGTTTCTACATCTTTCTCACTGGGGTTTTCCCTACACACCGAGAAACAAGTAGAATCTAGCTACGGGGAGAAAAAGCAGGATTGTGCCTCAGATAATGAGATTCTGGGGGTGCACGTATAAACCCTGGGCAAGTAAGAACTGTGACCAAAATGTCAGTCAGGGATGGGGTGGTCATGGCACCAGCCCTTTCTCCTGCTTTCTCCTCCTCACAGGATTTCCAGAAGAAACGGACTTGTGCACTTTCTAACAACAATCTAAACCAGAGACATCTGCTTTCATCTTTCTCAGCTGAAAGGCCTTTTAAGCTCCCCACTGTTTGTTTTGGTTTATTACTGAAAGGCTAAAACCATAAAAAAAAAAAATCATTGTTGTGGGTATTTTCCAGTTGAGATGAAATATTTAACAAGAGTAAGGTGGGGAGGAGGAAGTTTGCAGAAAATACCATTTTTTAAAGGTCACAAAATGCATAAACCCATTCCTTTAATATTTTTTGTTCCCACGAGAGACAAAGTGTTTGGAGCCCTCCAACCTCTGCCCGGACTTCAGTGCACAGACGCTCACCCGTCAGGTCTGTCCCTGAAGCACAGCTCCGATCCTCTTACAGCCCCGCTTAGAATCTTCCATGGCTCCACCCACCCCAGAAATATGATGCGGCCTCCTAGCTGGCACAAAAATCCTAGCACGACCTAGTTGTGTATCCTCACTTGACCCCAGGGTCCTCAGACTCCCTCTCCATTTCCCCTGTGAAAAAGATGTCTCCTTGCGCGGATTTTCAACATGCGGTTTTACCTCCCTGCATCAAAGAATCATGCCAGTCTCTGTCTGAAATCCTCTCCCTGCCTCTCCCTTCTCATCCCTGGACACATCAAAATCCTACCCACACGTTCCATACTTAGTGTAATTTCACCTCCTCTGAGGCATCTACCCAGTCCCCCCATTCAGAGCCCACCCTGCAACACATGGCAGTGCTGGCTTCTATCCACAGTCTTCTCCCCTTTCAGGGTGAGTTTTCTGGGAGCTGGGGCCACGGTCTGTGTAACTTGTGTCTCCCCCAAACACCAGGCCTCCACCAAGCGTGTACTCGGTATATACTTTTTTAACAACTGAATTCATGAAGCCATGAGCAAACCCTTTCCTTTCTGCAGCATTTGCTCTGCTACTTGTGTAAAAATCAAATCCTTAGAACATGCCAAAGTACTCTACAGAATGGATGCATCTTCTGATTGGATTATAATTAAAATCCAATTTTTTTTTGTAATAACATAGTTACCTCGATTGGCAGAAGGGAGATGACCGATGTAATGGATAATTGATGAACAGTCTGAATGTTGCCATAATGTATATCCTCTTATGTTTCCTTTTCAAAAGAGAGTTTGAGAGGCACATTCCAAGAAGCTGCGGCTGAATTACCATCCTCAAGTGTGGCCAAAGTACACAGGATGAGAAAGTCAAAACTTTCAAAGAGCTGACACAGGAAGAGGGCACAGAGCAAGAAGGCTGTGGGGCAGACATGGTAGTTCCTTAGGACACCGCAGAATGAGAGGCAGGGGCTGCCCTGCTCATGTTCTAGACCTGCCTGGTCCAGGTCAGTAGCCATCAGCCACGTGGGGTTATGGAGCACTTGTAACGTGTGTAGAGGGAATTAAGACACTATGTGCTCTAAGTGCAAGAGAAATCCACCTGGATTTTGAAGATTTAGTATGGAAACAAGAATGTAAACTGTCTCCTTAATGATTCTTTATATTGATTAATGACTAAAGTGATAAAACACTGGGAACGTGGGGTTAAGTAAAATATATGTAGGGTTACGTAAATATAATTTCAACTGCTTCTTTTTACTTTTTTAATGTGGCTACCACTAATATCACAGATGGGGATAGCTTTTGTGGCCCACAAATTACACTGGACAGGCCTCTTCTAGGCTAAGTTTTCTAGATTGAGTAGGATGTGAGAAGACTCACCCCTCAAAGGGAAAAGAGCATCATTCATACTCACAAAAAAACAAAAAACAAAAAACGCCAGAGCCAGCCTGCTTTGTGGTAGCATGAGAAGCATTTTCTGGCCAGATGTCCATACTCATTTTTCCAGAGCCCTGAGGCCTGAGACTGCTGTCTGAGTCTAAAGAGTAATAAATAAAGTATGACTATTACCACAGCCTCAGGATCACTGACCATCTTAAGCCCGAAGCAGGAAAAGTGCCAAAAAGTATTTATAGTATCTGGATGTGTGAACAAAAAAACAAAAAACAAAACACACACACACACAAAAAAGAGGTTCTTTAAGCAACAGCTGTCATGATTTAACTTGAATTTTTTCTATCATTGCAGGGCTCATTCATATTAATGGTTTATTTGACCTGGTGTCTCTAAATGGGCTAGACTCTGACCATCCTTTGCTTCTTCCTCCTAAGTACACGGACATGGCCCTAGCAAACTATCATGAGCTGTGTGCACTCCTGGGCAGGTGGGAGGTGTGAGGGGGAGGTGGTGGAGGATAGTCTGAAGGTGAATATGCCTCATATCAACAGAAATCTCTTTGCTGTAATTGACTTAGCCCTTGCTTAAGTTATGCTTACTGAAAATCTTAGGTGGTATATTTGTTATCTGTTTCCATGTAACAAATGACCCCAGAACTTAGCGCATTTATTATCCCACAGCATCTGTGGGTCGGGAGTCCACACGTGGCTTAGCCACATCTTCTACTTGACAGCTCTATGATCAAGGTCAACAAAACTGCAGTCATCCAAAGGTTCAACCAGGACAAGATCTGCTCCCAAGCTCGCAAACGTGGTAAATACTTTCATGTATGTACGTATGTATGTATGATAATGAGATGACTCTTACAAATACCACTTGTGCCTTTTCCTTTAACTGCACAAACGACTTACCCTGAATTTGTGTCTGTTCACCATTCCACTACCCTCCCTCAGTACCCCTACCTCTTCCCCACATACGTAGATCTTTAATCATAGATCAATTTATTTCATAAAAGGCTAAGTCAGAAGCTGATGTAGAACCAACCTCCCTGTATCACATGAGTTCTACCAAAAAAAAAAATTGCTTGTAATGCAATCCTTTCTGAGTGTTCACTTAATATTATACTAACAAATTAAAGACCAAAGAGGGAACAGTCCCTTGCACAGTGGAATGTCAGTGGCCTCTAGATACTAAGTTATGAATCTCTCCACAAACAGGTGTCCACTCTTTTGCTGACCAGTTACTTCCACCCAAGAGACCACCCAGAACAACTGGACTGAATGTGAAGTTGTAGCTTTTGAAACAAAGAAAGGCAAAGCCTCTTAGGACAGGATGCATTTGATTTCTCCCATACTTTTCTGTTTGTTGAAGCTCGTCAAATCCCTCCGCCAGTCAAAGAACCATGAGAGTGGTGTTGAGGATTTGTGCAGAGAAAAACAGCCCATAGTGGCAGGACCATTCAGGACAGGCATCCTGTTGATTAGTACTTCATGCGGCAGGTGCAGCAGAGGGAAGGCTGGGCCCCACGATGAGTCATGTGTAGAACTCTCCATAACCCACCACCCCCACTCTGGCCCTTTTGCCCAATCACGAGGGAACTCCAGCCAACATTTTCACTCCCCTGCCAATGGCTATAACATCACATTCTAGTTCTATTGCAAAATTCATTTGTATTTTAATTATTTATAAAACCTACCAATTATTTCTTTGCCTAATTAGGTAGTAGACAGGACCTTCATATATAACCTTTTATTGATGATTAAGTTGCCACTGACCTCAGGACCATGGAGTGTGTGTATGTCTACTTGTTTCTGATGAAAATGGCCTCAAATTTTTGTGTTTGTGTTCATATAACATTTCCTCTAGATTTGCTCTCTCTTCTCAAAACTGGGATTTTGGGTGCCTGAGTGGCTCAGTTGGTTGAGCAACTGCCTTCGGCTCAGGTCATCATCCCGGGGTCCTGGGATCAAGTCCCACATCGGGCTCCCTGCTCGGCAGGAAGCCTGCTTCTCCCTCTCTCACTCCCCCTGCTTGTGTTCCCTCTATGGCTGTGTTTCTCTCTGTCAAATAAATAAAATATTTTTAAAAAACAAACAAACTGGGATTTGGCAGCATTTCTTCATATGGTTAATCCACCTGACGAGAACTCTCTCCTGTGTGAAATACGCAGATATGTAGACTCACACTCCCTGCTGGTAAATGCAGTACTTGCCATCAGATGTGGGCTTGGGGAAAAAAACACAACAACAACAACAACAACAACAAGAACAGATATCTATGCAAAATGAGTTCAAAGGTTCTGATTAAAAATCTCAAGGTCTTTCATGAATTTAACTCCATCTTATTAATTTGCATGGATTCTTATAGTTTAAACAGCTTTGCTCCTAATAGCTATGAAGAATGGTGAGCTCTGGTTAAGTGATTAAAGTTCAAATTACCACTTAATTTTATGCATATCTAATAGAGGTTGGTGTGAGGGGGTGGTGTGTGGGTGTGTATTATGTTGTGTTTCCCTTACATATCGCCCACTTAATCATCTGGGATTGGAATACTGAAGATATTACTGACTCATTACTCTTCTTTACTCCTCGCATCTGATCAGTCACCAAGTTCTTATGATTTCACTTCGAATATTTTTCAACCCCGTCTCTTCTCACATGCTCTCTTGACTATGGCTACATGTACTAGTTTGCTGGGGCTGCTGTGATATTTAACTTTATGTGTCAACTCGACTGGGCCTTGGGGTTCCCAGAGAGTTGGTCAAACATATTCTGGATATGTCCCCGAGGGTGTTTTTCAATGAGATTAACATTTGAATCAGTAGATGGAGTAGAGTGGATTGTCCTCCCAAATGTGAGTGGCCCTTACCCAATCAGTTCAAGGCCTATATAGAACAGAAAGGGTAACTCTTTCTCAAATAAGATGGCACTCCTCCTGCCTAACTGATTGAGGAGAGACATTGGTCTTTTCCTGTTTTTGAACTTGAACTGAAACACTGGCTGTTCTTGAGTCTCCAGCCTTCTGCCTTTTGGACCAGAACTTATACCATCTGTTCTCCTGGTTCTCGGGCCTTTGAACTCAAATTGGGAATCACACCATTGGCTTTCCTAGGTGTCTAGCTTGCCAGCTATAAGGACTTCTTAGTCTCCATAATTATATGGACTAATTCCTTAAAATGAATAAGTAGATAAATAAACAAACAAACAAACAGACAGACAGACAGATACACCCTGTCGGTTCTGCTCTGTGGAGAATTCTGACTAATACAGCTGCCATAACAACATACCACAAACTAAATGGCTTAAACAACAGAATGTTATTTTCTCACGATTTTGGAGACTAGAAGTCCAAGATCAAGGTGTGAGTAAGTTTGGTTTCTCTTAAGATCTCCCTCCTTGACTTGTAGACAGCCACCTTCTCATTGTGTCCTCACAGGGTCTTTCCTCCGGGCATGCCCATGCCTGGTGTATCCCTAGTGTCCTATAACCTCTTCTTCTTATAAAGACATCAGCCAGATTGAATTGGAACCTATCCTAACCACCTCATTTAACTTCAGGACTTATTTTTTTTTTTAAGATTTTATTTATTTGACAGAGAGAAACACAGACAGAGAGGGAACACAAGCAGGGGGAGTGAGAGAGGGAGAAGCAGGCTTCCCGCCGAGCAGGGAGCCCGATGTGGGACTCGATCCCGGGTCTCCGGGATCATGACCTGAGCCGAAGGCAGTCGCCTAACCACCTGAGCCACCCAGGTGCCCCTCAGGACTTATTTAAAGACTGTCTCCAAATACACATTCTGAGGTACTTGAAGTAGAGCTCCAACATAAGAATTTTGAGGAGATACAACTAAGTCCATAACAATATGGCTATTGTCTTAGCTTATGGAAATAATTGTCTACTATTTTTTCTTCCTCCACTATTGCCACTTTCAAAGCATTATTTGTTTAATTTGGTCTCATAGACCTTAATGCTTCATTGCTTATAGGACACAATTGAAAATCTTTAGCCAGAAACTACCAGAATATTCTGAGTCTTGCCCCTAATTATTCTTTCCTAGCTTCATCATTCAACATTCTTGCTCACTTGCCCAATACCCTATTTGTAGCCATTCAAAACAACTCTGAAGAGAACGTGGGGTTTTTTTTGACTCAGAGGCTTTTTCAACTATATCCTTTGAGATTTGCAGCCTCCCTGAAGACATGCCTCCTGGCCATTGCTGCATAATTATCAATGGATGTGAATCTTTTTTTCCAGACTAGAACTCCAATATTGCTTTTTGTCCAAATAATAAACTGTACTAATTAGTTAATCTGTTAAGTATTTGCTGGAGACCTACTTCTTGTCTAGTCCTTTCCTACAGACTAAACTTCCCTATTTTGGGAGATGAGATGAGAAGTACACATGACCTAAAATAACTAACAATACAATTTATACTCTCTTGGCCTTCTCCCAAAGACGGCCAACATGGATAACTCATTCACACTGACGGCTAAGGATCTGCTAGAATCAATGGTTTAAAATAAACTGAAAAACACTATTTAATAGAATAGCAACTTTTCTTCTGGTGGAACATATACAACAAACCAGTAACAGCTAGCTCCTGCAGTCCAAGATTTGCCACCCAGAAGTAATACCTAGAAATAACATGAATGTGACAGTCTAAAGACTCAGACTATCTATCAGTACAGTGATTTCAAAAGCTTAGTGTAGGTGGATTTATAAGACCAATAAGCCACCACTGCCATATACTATAATAAGGTAATATAGGTCCCAAGGGAAGCCTAGGGAGCTGAGGACACTGTGTACATATGGTTATGGGGGTAGGGATGATATAATTGGGGGACATCATCACTTGCTGAAATCTACACACTGAAACACAACTTCAACACCTTAAGTTAAACTAAGGCCATCAGTCAATTTCACCTTCCCTGTCAAAACAAGCCGCAATATCACTATTGCTAATTGTCTGAACAAGCTCCTTACATGGAGAAATAATACCATCAAAAAAAAAAATCCATGATGCCTTCCTTGGATTTCCGATTTTATTTTATTTTTTTAAGATGTTAAGGTCAGGTGAGTAACATTTCACCAAAAGGAAAGAGCCTTTTTTTTTTTTTTTCTAACTAACTGACCAACCTGAAGAGAAGAAGCACAGATTAGGGGTTCTATAGGGACAAAATATGCAAGGAGATTTGAAGAGATGCTATTGGTTGGCTAAATATTGCCCTTATAAGGTGCAAGGAGGAACTGATGAAGTCAAGGTAGGAAAAAAAAATCTTACTAATAATTTCTAAGCTGTCAGTACAGAGACCATGACTACCATATACAGAGAAAGCATGCAGAAATGATATATTAATTTCTGGGTGAATGACCAGACCACAGAGCTCTGGGTGTTCTAAAATGTGAAGGCAATTGTTGTCATAGCATTCTTGGGGTGATAACTCATGTAATGTTGCCCTGTTCAGGTGATGTTAATGGGGGTTGAAATGGGAATAACGTCTCCAGAAAGTCCCCCATGGTCTGAATGACGGCAGCGCCTGTGAATTTTTCTCGTCTATGGCTCAGCTATAGGGCCGTTGTATTGAACCTTCTGTTTTGAATGCATCCAACCTTGAATATGAAATGATGGATCTCCTTAGATCTTAAGCCCCCGACACTTTATGCCATTAATAAATATTCATTTTCCTTTTCTCCCTCCAGTAGCATTTTCTCATCAATCATGGCTGAAGCCACAGCTGTGAAAGCCCTTTATCCGTTAGTGTTCATCTCTACATGATTCTGTGCATCCTTGCAAAATCATGAAATTATTGAAAATTGGGCACAGACCTTTTGTTTGGTGTGGTTTTTAATCGTCATTGAGTTTGTGTTTATTCCCAGAGTGAAACCACTTTGTTATTTTTTTCTTCATTTTCTTCTAGTACATGTATAAATCACTCCATTGGATTCTACTGTCTTGTAAAAATAAAAACGATCCCCAAATGCTCAAGAATTACTCAGGGACTATTCAGTGTTCAATATGTCAAAGCAGCCAAGACAGACAGTCAGGAAGAAGATTAGAATCAATGAAGAAAAATCCATCCCAGGCACAAGTTGTCCCACAGCCAGCGCTGTCGGGGAAAGGCCTGCTTGCTCGGTACTCTCATTACTGGGAGAAAACGTCTTCAAGCATAAGACCAGGGAGGAGGCCACAATCCCTGCTGCCTGAGTTCTTGAGACAAATTCAGTTTATTTTGTCAAAATGGAAACTCCTATGGAGTGGCCGTCTGCTGCATGGTTTTAAAGATTTCCTCTACGTCTCTCCTACCTCCAGACAGGGAGCAGTCACCTGGGCCCCAGCAGGGGCTCAGCTGGAACCCAAAAAGCTGGGATGCTGAGCTCTCCACTTATTCCTCACTGGTCACCAACATCAGAGGCTCTCTGCCTGGCGCAGGCTTTCTGCTCAATCCTGCTGCTCTTCTCATCCTTCCATTCAGAGTTGGATATCATCTAGTCTCCTCCTATCCCATTCAACTGGAGGCCTTTAAAAGGTTAATATCTACCTGGATTTTCAGAATTAAAACTGGCCCAGGTGTTGATGGAGTTGATAATAATAGATTAAAGCTGTAAAAATGGGATCGATGAGCACATTGCAACCTGATATTCCATGAGCACCTTCTGTGGGCATGGCCCTCTGCCAGGCTGCACATTTGCAAAAGCAGCCTCTGGAAACTATATGGTGGCTACAAAGGGAGAAGGCAGGAGAAAGGAGTGGCAAAGCAATTGGGGCATGTTTACTGAAGGCAGGGAACACTCAGAGAAATCTAAAAATATACTGGAAAAGATGTTTGCTCCTAAGTCATGCTAGGATCAGATCATTGCAAAAGGAATCCCAGCCTTAGTATCTGCCTGGGTTGTCTCTGAAGGTCCTTCTAAGCCTGTGATGCTGAGACGTTCTGATCTGGAAGGAAATAAATACAATTCTTCTGGGTGGAAGACAGGGAGTGCTTGAACCCCCACCCCCAATCTAAAACCCCAAGCTCTTTAGAGATGAGTGGCAGGGGACATACATCAAGTCAGCTTCAGCTTCTTCATTAACAAATCAGAAATGTAAGGCCCAGAGAAGATAAGACACTAGCCTAAAATCACACATTCGGGGGGTCACTGGGTAGAAGTGACTTCCATGTCTAAAAGCCATGTTGCTGGGTTTTCAATCCTAGACTCTTTCCCTGCATAGCTTACCTAAAGTGGTGATGATACGAGAAGCTAAATGTTGAATGCAGCTTTATCTACCAGAAGCTAAATGTTGAATGCAGCTTCCATCAGCCTGAAACACAGAGCCAGGATGGCTGTGGGACTCAGCAGGAGACCCCATGCCATGTATTGACGTACAAGGCTTTTAACAGAGACTTCCACAATTACGTCTCAGGAAGGGACACCAATACCTCTTATGGTTTTGAGTATGTGATTTGCAGCTTTACCCTGGTTTCTGCATTTTAAAATAAGACAGAGAACCTACTGCTCTTACAAAGATGTTGGATAACCAAATTAATGATTAATTAGAAGTATGCAGAATTTTATGGAGATTATTCTTCAGTTTGACATTATTACTTTCAACAAAGCTGTTGTTATAATTATGTGCCCAACAAGTAAGACTAAATATTGGAAGTTTTTTTTTAACTTAAAAGATGACAAATGCAATCTGAAGAAAACAAATATAGCAAAAGCTCATAAAGCACTGTACAATTACGCCTGACATGCACAAATCTCCAATGCCAGATGCCCAGGGAGACAGTTTCTGACAGGCTTCCAGCTCTCCACATTGCAGCCAACAAATACAGGCTGCTGGCGCCCTCCCCAACCAACTATGAAGACACCAGAAGAGAAAAAGGAAGCTTGTACGTTTAAGGGGGGAGGGTACTCAAAAACTAGGCAAAGGGTGTGTGAAGTTTCTGGGGAGACAGATTAGTAGTTGAATTTGAGCAGTGGCCTAAAGTTGGACAGGCCAGGAATTAATTAGGAAAGAGCTGGTCTACCACTCTGAGTCCCAATATGCCCCCCGCATAGCATTTTCTGGCTTGTTTCAACACAAGGTGTAACACAGAATGTAGCTGTTTGTATCTTCCCAACCAGCCCACACATAACCACAGTGGGCTGGGGCTGCTCTAGAACAGGGAGCATCAGGAAATTCTCTGGGAAAGAGGACAAGGGACAATTAAGCATAAAAATCAATACCAGCACCTCCACATCTTCCTAAATACACCGACAGGAACAATCTATGACCTAAGGTTTGCTCCTCCATCCTGACGGCATTACCGGTCAAGGCAGCTGGCGGTTCTAGGGTATACAAGGTGAGCTCACAGAGAAAGTGAGGAATCTGAAGACAATGTCCACTATAAAAAGAAGACAAGGAACAACTCACAGTTGAAGACAGAATATACACTGAAAGGAAGACATGTCTTAAATCTCCTTGGAGTTTATTTTCTTATAAAAATGAATTAATTCTTCTCAAAACTTCACCAAATGATCAATTCATTCTTCCACTGGTTTGTGATGCCGTGTCAAGTTCAGACATATACATGGATTTAAAAAAAAAATTGTGGAAGGCAATAGTATTAAGTTAACAGAGGAAATGTACTAGAACATATATTTAAGTAAGATTGGACAGGTATTTACCTTAAAGTGAGAAAGGCTTTGTTAAACAAAACTCAAGATACATAAACCATGAGGGGAAAATCTAAACAGAAAAAGGTTCCTGTACCTCAAATGTCACTCTGCAAAGTCAATAATAAGAAAATCCCAGAAGAAGATATTAATAAAGAATTACTATTTAGATACATGAAGAACTTCTGTAAACCATCTAGAAAAGATAACAAATCCAAGACAGTATAGACCAAGGATAATAAGAATAGGCAACTCAGAGGGGATCCAAGGGCTAATAACAAATGCTTGCACCCAGTAGTTATCCGTATCACTTTGAAAAGCAAAACTTGGAAAAAGTATAAAAGTAGGAAAAACTAAATGTTGCAAATAGAAATATTCGTGTACTGCTGGTGCCTTTTGGAAAGGATCCAGAAAAACTTAGTGAAATCAAACCTATGGATAGACCATGGCCCCTTCAGTCATGCTGTCCCTGAGGAGATATCCCAGAGCCACCCTCTCCTAGGTCCACAAGGAGACATTTACAAGGATGGCCACATATTTGTGACAACAGGAAGTTGGAGGTAACCTAGATGCCCACGACCAGAGAATGGTTACATGGAACATGGTCTAAGCCAATGGTGAAATACTATGCAACAGTCAGAAGTCATCAACTAGTTTTGCATAGAATAACAGGAGAGTAGTAGGTAAAAAGAGAGGAATTTAATCAATGTTGTTTGTATGAATTAAATGTACATAACAAAAAATATTTTTAAGTCTATATATAAATCAATCTGAAAGCTGAATTGGGAGGGCTTACATTACATACACTGGAGAGAGTGCCTATGCAAGAATGGGAGGTGGGTAACTAGAGTTGAAACGGAAAATAATTAAAATCAAATGAAACCCAAAGAGGCACCCTCCTGAATAATGCTATTACACTATTCATCTATGCATGCATTCTCCTACTGGTCTGGTAAATATAAGGAGGGTACACCCCTGCCTTGTAAGAATGCTAGGATTGGGTGGGTGAATGGCCAGAAGGTTCCTGTTCTCATGCTACTTCATAGTCATGGACTGAGGACTGAGAAGTGCCAGTTGTTTGTGAATTCACTCTGGGCTTCTAGGATGCTAAGGGAAATGGAGAAGATGGCAATTACAACCAGGAAGTTGTAATCAGTTGTATCAGAAGTGTCATATCCTAAGATGAATAACTGCCGAACTTCACCAGCACAGATACTTAAGTGAATTTAGGCAAACTGGATTTTGAAGCTTGGTGAATTTTCTCTGGAGACTGACTCACAGGAAACGTGGAAATTCTCTGCAGAAGGACCTCCAGCTTTCTGGTGCCCAGCAGCATTTCCCAGGCCCTGCTCAGTTCTCCCAGATGCACATGGCACTCGTATGACAACAGATGCAGAAAAGAAATAAAATACCACCCGATCAGTTAATTTTTCCTAGTGTTATCCCTCATTAGGTTTCTCCCCTGGAGCCAAAATACAGCCCAGGCCTCCAGTGATGTGTGGGATTCTGTTTCCTGTGAGTAGACTGTCTCTAATCCAGGTGGCCAAAGGCAGAAATGAATTCCTTCTAAACAGGCAGAGAGCTAGTCCTTTGAAGCACCAAAAGAGTGCTTCACCCAGTCCCTTGGCCCTCTGGGTCCTACCTTCAAAGCTACTCAGGAGGAATGAGCTTCAGTGAAATCTTACCATGCAATCTGCATTTTCAGGGCAAAGCCATAACTTTGCAACCTCAGACAGAGAATGGCACAAGACTGTGGTTATGTGTGTGCTTGTAGGTACTGGAGGTGGCATGGGGCGGGGAATAGACAGGGATTTAGAAGATCCGTTAGAGACAGCACCTAGCCTCAAGTTTGGGGCTAAGAGACCTATCTCAGCCTTAAAGAGCCTTCTCAGAAATTCAATTTCTCAGGAAAGAAGCTAGTTTCCTTTAAGACGGAGCCCTTTATTATTCTCATCCTTCTTAGACATGAGCTATCCTGGATCCCTCATTTGTCCCATGTTCCTTCCTTCCTTCCTCCTCCTCACATATTTCCTGACCCTTCTCGAAAGGGGACACAACTGAAAACCCCCAGATAATGGATACTGGCTGAGGCTGCAGGTGGACAGGGATTTCCAGAAGAAAACAAGGACATTTTCTCAGGGTCAGTGCCCAGGCACTTAAACCTTCAAAGTTTCTGAAACATCACAATACCTTCCAGTGTTGGCAAGGGCAAGGGGAAGTGAGCCCTGTCACAGCAAACGGCAATGCATTTCAAGGGCTTTCTATATGTCCACAACCTCTGGACCAGTAATTGCTCTTATAGGAAGTATGGAATTATCATATGGAATTATCAGAAATATGGGCAAAGATTGGCATTTAGGAATACTTAATGCAACATTTTGTATAGGAGCCACAGGTCATCTGAGGCCTTCTTGTCTTCTGAAAATAAAATCATTCCAAGGCTTTATCTCATTGGTTATGGAAGTCCCAACGTCTTCCTCAAGACTTCTGATGATTCTCAGTGCACCATCTTCAAGTTTCTGTAACGACTGAACCCTAAATCTTCCCAGAATTATTCTAAATTCAGAGCTTTAAACCAACTGAGGTCAGGGAATGCAGTTCCTTTTCTTGACTTTCTCTCCAAAACAAACAGGTGGAATTTATATATGCTTTGGTCTTTAGAGAGGAATCAGGAAAACAGAGGGAATATAGACCATAGGAATTCAAAGACATTAAGTTTTAAAACTAAAAAAAATTTAAGTTCTCAAAAACTTCCTTCAGGGGTGCTGGGTGGCTCAGTTGGTTAAGCCACGGCCTTCAGCTCAGGTCATGATCCTGGAGACCCAGGATCGAGTCCCGCATTGGGCTCCCAGCTCCATGGGGAGTCTGCTTCTCCCTCTGACCTTCTCCCCTCTCGTGCTCTCTCTCACTCACTCTCTTTCTCAAATAAATAAATAAAATATTAAAAAAGTAAACTTCCTTCAGCCTCCCAGATCCCCAGTAAGTGTCACTCAACTCACTGTCCTTTTTGTTTTAATCTCTTTCCCCCCCCCTCTCTCTCACTTCTCTGCTTACACCAACTCCAGATTTTACCTAGCACCATACACAGAGCAATATACCACTCTGTGTTTTGCTATTTACAAATAGATTATGTCCTCATGGCCACACCAAAAAGCCTAATGAGATAGCTTTCTAAAGATAGTTAGCAAAGAAGGATTTCTTTCCTAATAAGGACATGCAAATATCATCGTGGTTCCCTCTTTGTCAGCTGACATCATCATGGTTCATGTGATGTCTGGAACTGTGGCAGTCATTTTGTAATCACAGGGAGGAAAATGCAAAGGCCAAGAACAGAAGAGCAAAAAGGGCCTGGGAGCTGAAAAATTAACCATGGAAGGAAGTACCACCATAATTCTTTTCATAAGAGATAATAAGCATGTTGTTATTTTATCATTATTAAAAACATTTTTAGACAAGTGCATCTGGCACTATTCTGACACTATTTACCTAGAAACAGTGTCAGACCCTACACATTATGGACTCAGTCCCCGTAAGACTGCATCCTCCTTCAGATACCTGTTTAAGGCCCGGTTATCTTCTGACTGTATTCAGAGCTTAAAATGACCCCTTCTTGGGTTTGACTGATTTGCTAGAGTGGCTCATGGAACTCACAAAAACACTGCAACTTGAAATCTCTCCAAGTCCCCTACTATTGGGATTTTATGGAGGATTCCTCCCTCAGCATGATTAATTAAAAACTCTATTTCTAGTCCTTTCTCTGGACAAGGGCAGAGAGGGCTGAAAATTCTAAGCTTCTAACATGGTTTGGTCTTCCTGGTGTGCAGTCCTGAGATGGAAGCCCAGGAAGAGTCATCTCATTAGAACAAAGGGCACTGCTATCACCCCAGAAATTCCAAGGGATTCGAAAACTATGTATCAGGAGCCAGGGTCTAAGACCAGATATTACAACACGAGATGCCCCTAGCATTTCAGTTAGGAAATGACCAGGGTTCTTGGAGCTCTGTGTTAGGACCTGGATCAGAGACCAAAATATGTATTTTTTTATTATCTCACAAATATACCTTTATTTCAGAAAAAGACATCTTAAGAGATGCATGATACATCAAACATTTAATATTGCTAAGCCTGTTTTCCTGTCTTTACTATGGGCATAACAATCTTAATAATCTTAATCTATGGTATGGAGATCATGTAGAGATATGATGATCTCATGCCTTCATAGAGTAAATAACCTGTGCATACGATACTTATTATTCTTCCATTCACTAATTCAATCCCTGAATATTCTGTCCTAGACAGCATAAGAAGTACAAGAGATTTTGCAATGAAAAAAAAAAGAGAGAGATTTAAGATTTTTACTATCTAGCACCTTTAATAATCTGGCTTTTCCCAGGTTCTGTTTTTGACTAATCCCACCAAAAAGCCCGCTCTGAATCCAGTATCTTCACATGTCATTCTCCTAGAAAACTATGCTCTTTTTTTTTTTTTTTAAGATTTTTATTCATTTATTTGACAGAAAGAAACACAGCCAGAGAGGGAACACAAGCAGGGGGAGTGAGAGAGGGAGAAGCAGGCCTCCCGCCGAGCAGGGAGCCCGATGCGGGGCTCGATCCCGGGTCTCCAGGATCACGACCCGAGCCGAAGGCAGTCGCCCAACCAACTGAGCCACCCAGGCGCCCCTAGAAAACTATGCTCTTTTTTGACTCTTGCATGTTTGCTCCTGCTCCTTCCTCCTACTCTTCAGGACCTAGGCAACTCATCCTTCCCTTCCTTCTACTACTGCAGAATATGTTGGCCATTTTGTTTTCCTCCACAATCCATAAAATGTGTGTATGCTTCCATCAGCACATCTTATGAATAACGATGGGAATTGATGACATTAAGGCAAGAATCCAAAAAAGAAAAAAAAATGAATTCTACTAATCAGGTCTTCTCCTCAATGCTAGTCTGACAGAGACAGTCTCAAGAAACTGTAGCCATATGGGTAACAAACTACTATTCTGCTCTTCGCTCAGAGAGTGTCCCGGTGTTGGACTCCAAGTTCACTGTCCAGTGCTGAGATCTCCTCAAAAGTGGGTGAGAGAAGCGGGTTTGACTCAAGCCTCCTAGTCCCCGCCTCCCACCTCTGTGACGTTTAAACTTGGCCTCCTAGCATCATCTTAGCAGCCACATGAAGACCAGGCCAAGAACAAAAAGGGATGCTGAGCACCAAAGAAAGCACCACCTTGGTGTGCCACTTCTATCAAATACGGCAGGATATAGTGACAGGGGCACAAGCTAGCTCCTTCCTAAGGACAAGCTCTATCCGGGTCTCACTACCTCGGGACAACAGGAGTTAGTGCCTTGAACAATTAGGCATTTTAGCAAGTTTTCCTTTCTCAGGACATTTCTGACGAAGGGAAAGGAGGCTAAAGCTTCCTCTCCCAGTAGTATGTGGATGACTGCCTTTACATATTTATGTGTTTTCTACCTGTGGTAAACTGTGTTCCTTTTCAATATTTACTGCCTTCCCATCCCTTCCTGCTTTCCTGCTTGTGCCTCTCTTCAGCCAGTGAATGATGTGCTTCTAACTGGATGACAACACTCATGGTTAGAAGCTTTAAGAGTAGCACTTGCTCCACCAAACTCCATTTCCCACTGGAAAGGTAACTAGCCATGCTCTAGAAAGTAGCTGTTCCATCATCCTGGGCGCTGGGGTGAGGAAGAGGAGGACACAGAGTGGAGCCCTGAGCCAGTGCTCGCAGTGAGCGAGTAGGACAACGAGTGTTCTCAGAGTGACCAAGACATTCCAGATGTCTGTTATGGTAGCCTGGCCACTGCCGATGGCCCTAAGAGTCCCTCTAGGACTGTATCCACCGCCATGTCATCAGCCAAATACAAAGCCCAGAACACAGCAGCACATACACGTGCTTGGCACAGCTGCTGAGCAAACTGATGAATGTTTTTAACCAAAATGATCATTTTCCTCTCCGAGAGGCAATACAGGACAGCCAAGGAGCTTAGGCTTCGCTGTCTCAGAGACTCACTTTAACTCCCATTTTGCCACCTACCACTCATGAACTGCTAGGCAGCCCACGTTCCTGAGTCCTAATCTCCTAAGAAGAAGTTTGTTTGAAATGACTTCCTTTCGAGAGGTTTCTGTGAGTGTTAGATGAGATGACATCCATGAAGAACCTGGTACCTTGTTGTCAGCACCCACAGACACTTAATACCCCAAGTCTGTTGTCAACATATTGGCCAACTGGCCATTTTTTTGTTTTGTTTTGTTTGCTTTTTTGTATCATGTTTTGTTTTCAAAAAACAGGACTCGGTACCAATGGAGGTAAAGAAAAAGAGCAATATGTTACAGATACTTCTGCAGGATAATCAATAGCACTAAAGAATTGGTCGGGCAGGAGTGAGGAAAAAGAGGGAAGAAGAAATATAGAGGATAATTACCAGATTGCCTAGGGAGATGGGTGGGCGCCACTACCTGACCCAGACAGCGTGGACAGAGCAGGTCATGTGTGACTTGGCTCAGTGGCTGGACAGGGGTATGGGTTACAAATTCAATTTTAAGTTTCCTGGGTTCCAGAGGGCTGGGGTTCATCTGCACAGTCACTGTTACGTGAGATCTGAAACTCAGGGAAGATACATGACTACACATATAAACGCTTGTCGATTAAATGAATTGTTAAATGGAGGTCAAGAGAGGTAAGTTAACATTAAACAAGTTCTCCAGTAAGCATAGTTCATGTGTACCTTTTTGCATAACCAACTGTCTATGGATTAGCCAATTAGTCTATGCATAGCCAATTGTCTAAGGGATTAGACTACTTTAAACCTGATTGGCATATGTCCTATTCTGAGGGAAAGAATTTTTGACTATTGTAAAACTTCAAATTTACATTAAAGGAGACCCATATCCCCTTAAGCAAATATGAAAATAGTCACTGAAGATAAACTATTTGGGAAGTATAAAAGATCTAGTCTCATTAAGCAAAATTTTCAGAAGTTAATCATTTAGCACTGATTTTTATAAGTTTTCATCAGAAATATATTATTTAGTACTAATTATTAACCACAGATGATGACAGTAGTCAGAAGATGAAGTAACTTTCCTCAAATCATCAATTCAACAACTATTTTTTTTTAAAGCATCAACTCTGGGAAAGGCACTGTCCTACCTACCAATAGCGTGAGATGATAAATTAAACCCAGAAGTGGTTCTCACCTTCAAAGTGATCACAGCAGCAGATGAGTCGATGATAAGGAGGACTATTATGGGAGAGATGCCAGTTAGGCGCCATGGTTGGTGCGGTGGGAACAATTACTTCCAACTGGGGTTGTCCGGCAGGTTCGTGGAGAGCCTGTGATTTTTGAGCAGCTTCTTCAAGGTTAAGCATAATCTTATATGTGGGGGAAAATAGTTTCAGGAGAGTACTGCAAAGGGAAGACTCACGGGAGCCAAGATCTAGAGGTAAGGGAGAATCAGGTACTTAATACAGAAGAGTAAAAAACTCAATTTGATTATGACTGAATATTAAGTAGCGAGGATTGGGACAGAAAATGTAGATAGGTGCCAGGCTATCTGAGAGATTTTGAATACCAGGCTAAGGAATGTGATCTTTATTCGATATTAGATCCTAGGACTCCACTGAAAGAACTTGAACAGAAGAGGGATTGACTCTTATAGGGAATTTTGAAAGAATGATATTTGGGGACTTTCCTGGGGATAGTTTTTCTCATCATAAAGTCAGGGAAATAATATTTACTGCACAAGGATGGTTTTAAATGAGATAACCTATATAATGTGTTGGTTGGTAATAGGTTCCCTTTGCATCCTCTTTCCTGAAAGTGACCTGATAATATCCACCTGCTCCTCATTAAGACCCCAAGGGCAGCAACTGCAACAACACAGAGATATTAACAAGACCAGGTGCTAGAAAGGCAGCTGGAGACCCACAAGCAGGGATTTAGCAGATAAAGTAAAGGCAAGCAATAAAAAGAGAAAGGGGGGAAGAAATGTTTGCCAAGGGCTGTTGAAAAGAAATAAATTGGAAACCTGTTATGCATGTATCTGGGACACTGCTGTTAACTCAGGAATGGAGGGAGGGCTTACAGAGGGAGCTCTGGTGGGTCTTAGAGCACCCAGGAAACTGGACCCTCGGGCTGTGTGTGTGTGTGTGTGTGTGTGTGTGTGTGTGTGTGTGTGTAGACACTGCAGCCCATCCCAGCTGTACCGAATGGCAGAAGAGAGCTACAGCTAATCACCAGGATTGTTTCATTTAGGAAAATTGCTCTCATCAAGTTGCAATTGTGACATCACAGCAGAGCAGTGTCTGCAGGCAAATTGACATATGCAAAGTTCCAACAGGAGAATCTGGGGAGATGCAGCAGGAGCCCTCAGGGCACCACTAACAGGAGACAGAGAGAATGGAAACAGCAGAAGACGGACCTCACTCCTGCAGGGGTTAAATCCATACTTTACAGAAAGCCCTGTGAAGTAACCTCAGAGTGTGAGCCAACTACCTACCGGCCCACTGAAGTATCATCAAGTCAGCAGTGCCCACGGAGCAACATGTCCAGTGTTCAAGAATAGAACAAGAGGGACAGCACTTAATGTTTGCTATCCAAGGAGACCAGAGTCTAGACAGAGAGAGACAATATGTCCTCTATGAGCTATGAAGTCTCCATGAAATATGCAGACAGATACTAAGGGATGGTGATGCTCAGAGGGGCCGTATATAATCAATCTGCTACAATCAGGGAGTTTCCTGGAAGAGGTGGACGTGAGCTGAAGCTCAAAGAATGAGTAGCAGGAAGATAACGCGGAAGTTAGCCAGGGTTGATGACATGAGGTGGACAACAATACACATGGGTAATTAACAATGGCAAAACTAACTCAAAGACACAATAGCTCTGCTCCTCCTGCTTCCGGCTTTCACAGGTACAGCTGTACCCTACGCAGCATCTACACAGAGGTTTTAAAGTCAGAAAATACTGCCCTTTTTCCTAGCATGTCTCCTCCATAGCAAAGAGACGCCTGTCCTTTTCTGGGCAAAAAAAAAAAAAAAAAAAAAAAAAATGAGTTCTTCTAAAGAGCTGTGGAGGAGGATGCAAGCTCCAGAGGGTAAGAACAGTATTAAACTAATGAATGAATGAACAGGAGAGCTAAAGCTTCCAAAAGAACTTGGGCTGGGGGCCTTGCACATGTCCTAGTGAGAAGGGTTGCCAGAATGTTTACACATAAAATATCTGTTGAATTACTGAATTAAATAATGTAAGAATCAATGGTTGCATAAATATAAATGAAGGAATGCATATGCTACTTTTAAAACTTATCAAGTGTTTTGATCCCTGAGAAGTTTTCTGAAGGCGGACACTGGGCAAGCTTTATGGTATATACCCAGCAGCACAGCTGAAGTTTTCAGTTCCCCTCTCAGGGTCCTACAGGACACCTAACTCCGTTCAGACCCCACCCCAGCTGCCTGTGCACGCACAACCCACCTTATGCCATGTTTCATAAAACCTAGTGAGTTACCTAGTGAACCAAAGTCAGCCCATTTTACAGATGAGAAAAATGATGCTGATTCACATCAGATTGAGTTTGAGTTGCACAAATTTTAGGATTTTAGGATTCTGAGACCCTGGAAAGATGGCAAATCTTCCAAAATGTTGCTGATTTTGCCCATTCTCCACAATGTCCCTGCCCAAATCCCCAGGGAGTAGTTTTCAACTCAAGCAACCAGCCCACCAGAGGACCTGGACAGGCTCAAGGATTTTGTGGCATTTCATTTATTTAAGCTACATAAAGTACACGCTTTGATGTGGCTCCAAGTGGTAGAGAGTTACTCTCCTCCATTCATAAACCAGTGTTTAAAATGCTGACGACCCACACTGCTTTTAGTGTCCTTGAGTTTCTACTTTGTGTGAAAGCTTTGTTTAGCTCATATATCTCAAGCCTCAGTCTTGGTCTTCCAGATATGAGCAGCCTCCTTACCTGGAAACTTGTAGCCTGTCTGAGAAGTAAGCACAGCTCCATGGTAGGGAAGGACTCAAAAATGAGCTCACCCCAGCAGAGAAAGAGGGGTCATTAGGTATCCCTCTGTCTTAGCCACAAGCAGAGCAGGAGGCAAACACAGTGCAATTGAGGTCAATGATGAGACATGGTGGCCATGACCGATAGGTGACTCTGGTACGGCAGAGGGTGGCAGGAGGGCTTGGAGGTGGGCTGGCTGCCCAGAGCGCTCGGGCATAATTTCCTCTACCATCACGCTGTCACTCACAGCACCAATGTCATGCCACATCAGCTGCACCTGTGACCGAGTGATGACTTTCAAACTCAGATAAATACCATCAACAGATGTCAGGATGATGGGCACAATGGAACACCCTAGTGATTGATCTGTTTGTTTCCACCCTAGGGCTGTGGGTCTATTAAATAAACACTGGTATTTTGAAGGAAAAGCAGGAGAAATTACTATTGGGTGGCTTTTAGATTTCTTGTTCAGTTTGGATGTTGCTGTTGTTGCTTGCTCTTTAGATGTGTGTGTGTGTGTGTGTGTGTGTGTGTGTGTGTGTGTGTGTGTGAATGATTCTTTGCAGACAAATAGATCTGGACATAAGCAGCAAGACTTTATTTGCCAGCTTTAATTCCTTAGTGAATATACTCCACAGCTGGCAAGATGTCAACGATTAGCTGATTTCCCTGCATTTTGATTTAGCAAAATTCTGCTCTGTGGCCAGATTAGACATGAGAAGTAGAGAGGCCCCATCCTCCTCCCCAGAGTCCTTGCCCCCAAATACCCCCAAGGCCAGTCCTATCCTGTCAGGCTGGTAGGTAGAGTCTGGGATAGAGTACACTTTTCCTCATTTTGCACAAAGGAAACTAGGGTTTGAGGGCAATACTATGCCTGGATATTCCATAATCCATTGCATTTTGAATCATCTAATTTCAAAGGGATCCTTTATAAGAAAAAATACTTATTTGCATTTATATTTATTTATATTTATACTCTTTAAAATATATAGTTAAGGGCACCTGGATGGCACAGTTGGTCGTTTGGGATCTGACTCTCAGTTTCAGCTCAGGTCATGATCTCATGGTTGTGAGATCTCTGCTTGAGAGTCTCTCTCCCTCTCCCTCTACCCCTCCTGCTTGTGTGCTTTCTCTCTCTCTCTCAAATGCATAAATGTTTTTAAAAATAAAATATGTAGTTAGCTTTATTAAGAAATTCCAGATGTAAAAAGCCACCCTCCTCCAAGCTTTGAAAGTGGTTTGTTTTCTAGTTTTTAAAATCCTGAGAAAAAAAAATCTATTCAGAATTGGAGAGTCCATTTCTTATCTGTTCACCCAAGAGAATTCCTTAATTAGTATGTTACTATTTCTTTACCTATAAAATGCAGATGATATTACTGATAATTTCACAAGGGGAGTGACTTAAGGCTATTTCAAGAGTCACATCTTCCTTATACCTCCCCAGAACATTGTCCCTTAGAGAACCTTGATACCAACACTAGGGATAAAAGAACTTAGAATACCTCAGGTCAACTCTGTCTGCCCCCTCCCCACCACTGCCCTGAGTTGAATGACCCTAGAAACAATGTAAAAGGAACCTGCATGTCCCTACCTCAACTAGTAGATTCTAAGGGGTGAGATGGTGACCTCCAGATTCTATTCATTAGTGCTCCTGTGATCAGCCTAAAATTAAAGAATAAGAAGTTGGAACATAAGAGAGTCTGTGCATTGTGAGAAAGCTCCCTTCAGTTTTCTAAATCTCACTGGGAAATCATGAAGAAGGGCAACTGACAACATGAAGCCCTCCTCCACTGCTCCCTATCTATAGTTGTGATACCCAAAGTGTGGTCTGTGCATGAGGGGCAGTGCATAAGCCACCTGTCAAGGACCTGCAATGAGACAAATGCAAACATTAAAAGTGAATCCGTACAGCAATTTGGCATTACCCCAACATTCAAGGAGGGAACCTACAGACTCATCTGTTTTGAACTGTGCGCAGATGAGTCTGGGTGTTGTCAGACTTGGATGGGAAACCGTATTGCTCACCTGTATTCAGTCATGTGTAGTAGGACATACCTACTCATGACAGACTGGAAGTCAAAAATGCTATACAGATGAGAGGTAGGCAGGTTGATAAATAGGAAAAATGAACAGGTCCCTTGCCACAGCCAGTTTGAGAAGCACAAAGCTATCAAATTCACCGAACTTATAAATATCCCATTCATTGGCTTTCCTGATGGGTTGATTGTAAACTTCATGATGGCAGGAAACTGTGCTTGTCCTCCTCCATGCTCCATCACCCAAACCAAGTACAGTTCCCGGTTTATTGAATGAATGAATGAATGAATGAATGAATGAATAGGATTCTGCCTCCCTCTCAGGTATGGCAGCTATGAAATATCAAGAGAAAGCAGCTGCAGTGCTTCTGTGAAGTCAAGACAGAGACCGCTCACAAGCTCTCTTTCTCCATTTAGCCGTCCTCAGTGTCAGGGCAAGAAGATACAAGACTCCAGAATGCATCTCCAAATGTATAACCAGGCCTCTAGACAAATACACTTCCCTCTCTAGCATCCATTTCACTACCACCCATTCAGGATCACAGCTGAATATGCAGAGTACAACTGACATTTCCTATTATGAAGTACTCAGTTTAAAAGTTATCCATGTCCTGTAAATATGCCATGGTCCTTTGTTGGCTTCAGAGAGTAAATGTGACTGAAGTTTCAGGGCTGCTGACATTACAAAACAACAACAGCATCAAAGACATGAAAGTCATGATTCCCTTCCCCAGAGGACAGAGGAAAGACACACCACATTCAGAATATCACAATATTTTGATTTAAAATAGATTTTGTTGACAAGTAGTAGAAAGAGAAAACATTAGGCCAGAATCCATAGTGGTTCCCACCTGGGATCCTACAGAACCCTCAGGGAAACTTGGAAGGCTGTGGATGCTCCAGTTACCTCTTGCTACATAGCAAATCCCCCCAAATTAAAATAACATAAAACAACCAACATGTTATTATACTCACAGAGTTTGAGGATCAGGAATTCAGACAGGGTACCATTGCTCCACAAAACTTGAGATCTTAGCTGGGAAGATTCAAAGAGCTGAGAAGTTCTCAAGTAACTAAAGACCAGAATCATGTGGAGACTTCTTCACCCATTAGTTTGGTAGTTGGCCCACAGCGACTACAAAGTAGGGCTTAGATGGGATGCTGGCAAAGCAATTATATCGATGCTATGATCTCTTTATAGGGACTGAGCTTCTGCATGCATGGCAACCCCAGGGTAGCTAATCTCTTACACAATGTCTTGGGGAACCAAGACGAAGACTTCCTGAAAACAAGGGGGAAGTTTCCTGGCCTTTGAGCACCGAAACTTAGAGGTCACATAATGTTGCTCTGGCTGTGCTGTGTTGGCCAAAATGAGCATGGGCACACCTGGATTCAAGGGGACGTGTCTTAGTCCCACCTCTTGATAAGTGTCAAAGAATGAATAGCCATACTTTAAGACTTCTCCAGTATAGCAAACTTCTGAGGCTTCGGTGATTAACAGCTAGGGATGGTGAAGATCACATCACAAAGCATGTGAAGTTTGCACCTCAAAGAACTAGTCAGATCTTTGGATATCAGACTATGTCCACAAACTCCAGATCCTTAGACTTAGAAAGCTAGATAGAAGCCCTTTCACCCAAGAACACCATCCCTCCACCCACCTGTTTTACAAAAGAGGAATCAAGGTCTGGGTTGATTGGTTAAAACTCCAGACACCTTTCTTCTTCCACGTTAGATAGTCCTAAGCCCTTCTTGAGACAATATACTTTCTCCAAGTAAATCCATGTTAAAATTCCCAGGTATAAAATCATCAATGGATATTAAAACTGGCAATGAATGTATGATAGTAACAGGATATTTACGTGCTTTCAAAGCAGCTGCCCACCAATTATTTACTAATAGAGAAAAAAAAGTACATTAACAATGGAAAAATCTGGTGCCTACCTCTCTAACTCAGTGATCAAAATGACAAATGAGCATCACTTGCCTCCAGATAGGAGGAACCGAGAAGGCACAACATCACTTCTATGACATTCCTGCCCGAAATATACAAACTAAATCTAACCATGACTGAGGAACATTCTACAAATAATTGGACTATATTTTTCAAAAAGTGAAAGATCATGAAAGACAGTCTACTTACTCTCAAGTAATTTTTAAAAGCTATATTGACAAGAGGGGAATGATAAAGTAAATGGATATAATATAAAGTCAGAAAAATTGAAAAGTGGTTTTGCAGAAGTTCCTGTAATATTCTTGCAACTTTTCTATAAGTTTTGTATAAGCCTGAAATTATATCAAAATAAAAAGCCACACAATCAGCAAAAACAAAACAGGTGTTTGTGGATTTCTAGGTGGTGTTTTCCCAGCTATTGCCACAAATTCCATACCTTAGCTTTTCAAGCAATAGTGGTTGAAACAAACCACAATGTCCTCAGCTCTGCCCTCACATACCCACACAGCAACTGTGTTTGGTCATCAGGAAGTCGATCCATGCTTTGGGGGAAGATAGCTACCCAAGTACTTCGGGGCACAAATGGGCCCTACATGTAGATCTTTTGGGCCATGTCTTACTTAGGTTACAGGTAAAAAATTGCTTTAATGAAGAGACTCCAAATACAGAGGCTTAAATAAACAGAAGTTCAATTCTCTCTCATCCAACAGTCCAGACAGGTTGGGTAGCGTGCCATCCTCAATTTGAAGCTTCCATCTCTGTCCAAAGGAGCAGCTTCAATGGGCATTTCCCAGCCAGAGGGGAAAGAAAAAGAAAGAGTGAAAGACACATAGCTTCATTATACTCAGTCTGGAAGTTTGCATACATCACTTCCATTATCACTTTCTTGGCCAAAATTTAATTACATGCCACAGCTAAACTATAGGGAGGCTGAGTAATCAGCCTCTAACTGGGTGGATGTGGGCCATGTTCCCAGCTGAAACTCAGGGTGGGGGTAATGTTGTATTATTAAGAGGGAGAGAGTAAGAAAGGATAATGGTAGGTAATTAGAGACTCTGCCCAGGGAACAGAGATTGGAGGGCTTCTATAGGACTAGCAGAGCATCTCAGTGATGTTTCCAATGGGGGTATGGATTTCTGGGGGAGCTGGGAAACTCATGGAAGAAATTGAGCTCCCAAAATAGGCATGGTCCTGATTGGTGCCTATTTGAATAAATTATTTAAGTAGCTATAAGATTTCCAGAGACCCAACATGTTCTATTCTGGAGACAAAGACCAATCAAATCTTTCTGTGCCGCAGAGAGTCAAGTTTGCCATGGTCAAATTGTTTTCATTCTGTCGACAAAATAAAATGTCTTTGCACAGGCAAAGCTGTCCTTGTTCATGCCTGCATTCACACCCACAAGCACACTTGGACATGGTACACAAGGTTGTTCCAGGACATTCTCAGAGTCCTCTCAGGGATTCTCTTCATTGATTAGGAGTGCTAGGAATATTTATACTGTCTACTCTCCTTACTTATATGGTTACTAAATGGTTTCCTTAAAATAACAGGTAAATTACTCAACATTGCTTTTTAAGGGACTATGTCTTGACTTGTCAAATTTATGAGCAGCTAAAATGCTTTATGTACATCTGAAAAAAATAACTTATCCCAGAATAGGCCAGCTAACACATTGGTATTCTAGTTGATTAAAACTTTATTTCATTTTTGAGGGTTTTTTCTCAACACAGTGTTCCAGAAAGTGATTTTTTCATCCCTCCCTTTTTCTTACATCTCTGTAGGATGTAGAAGTGTCCATGGGCAGACTTAAGTGGGCTCTTCCTCTTCTGTCCACCTTCACTCTTCCCTAGGGAGGCTGAGAGGAAGCCCACGAGGGTATAGGGGGTCCTACCTGCTTTAGTACAATCACCCGTTGGCCATTTTAACCTGACGACGTGTGGCCCATCAAGGCATAGTAGGCATAGAACCTGATGAAAAGGCAGGACCCATATGCACCAGGAAACCAAAGACCCTGAAACCTCCAAAGTGCCACAAAGAGGCTTTTAAAGTCACCACGGTTCGCTGTGAACCATCGTCATAACCCTTCTTGTGCCCCAGATCTAGAGAAACTGACCCCTCCTCCCTGCGGTCCCTTGTCCCAACACCTAGCTAGGGCCACCTGGCTCTCTGTGCCAGCCTCTTCAGCCCATCCTTCTGTACATATCCGGTCAGAGTCCCAGACCAGAGTCTTTTGGAAAGGCTGCCAACCCTGGCTGGGGCCTCAGACTTAAGGTCAAGAGCAGCACATCCCTATGTCCTGGAGTGGACAGCTCCACTGCATTAGCACTCCCAGCCACTGTCTTTTCAGTGCCCCGTCCCCAACCAGGGATTGCCAGTGGAGGCGACACCCACATCTAGCAGAGGGTAGTCCAGCCTCATGTAATGGGTACAAGTGTACTGTTAGGAGTATGATGGCCTGGGTTTGCATCCTAGCTCGGCCACTTTCTAATTCTGTGACCTACGCAAGGGACACCTCTCTGCCACAGTGCCCTTCTTATTAAAATCGGATGGATAATGATATCTACTTCACAAAGTAGTGCAAATTTAAATTATTTAATATATGCAAATCACTTAAAGCCAAGCCTGACACAATTAAGGCTCAATAAGCCTTAGTTATCACCGTCATTACTATTGTTACTATTCTTATGGAATCAGACAATTAGAAGATCATTAGTGACCTTGTCCAAAGCAATTTCAATGAACCAAGGGGGATGTAAAAGCCAGTGGGATGTGGACAAGTGAGTGAAACGGCCGTTGAGAAAGTAGAAACATGGAATTCGGTCAAGAGGAGAACAGATTAAGAGGTAACAAAGGAAAGGCCAAAATGGAATCAATTTATTCTTTTGCCACAAAATACTCGGACAGAAAATTGTTTTAAGCTTTGGTAATTCTGAGGAATTTATATAAATTTAAGCCACTCTATTAAGAGCAATGAAAATATTAATCAAAACTTAAGCAAAGTACTTCAAAATAGTTTATGTATATCCCACTTTATTCCTAAATCTAAGGATACAGGGGAGACTCCTTGACCCAATTCTACACAAGGGAATCGAGTTTTAGGTGAACCCAAGCCACATATCCATCCTGGGTAACCCTCTCTTACATCTCTATATCCTTAATATTTCAGAAATGTTTATGTGTGTGTCACCCCAATACTCACGAACCTCAGAGAATCTCTATTAATAAGAGAAGGTCTTTTTTCTTAGTCTGTGATTAAGGAATCACCAATTTGCCAGGAGTCTGCTTGCCCAAGCTTCTTACTCATGATGGGTCCTATAACAGAATCTCCCTTTCTTATATATTCTATAACAGAATTACTCTTTCTTGCCAACCGGGGGTCACATGAACAATAGTACTTGCTCACAGTGTCTGGTCCCCCCATGTAGAAACCCACCAAACTCCTCTCCTATTTGCTTTGTTCTTTTTCCACTGCTAAGTCAAGCTGAGGGCAAAGCCCCTCAGTGACGACGTGGGTACGCATTCATGACTTCATCACCATCCTCCATATGTGTTTACCTGCACAGGGATCTTATCTCTGGGTTAGACTCTAAACTGGGGAGCGTTCTACCTGCTCATGGTCCCTTAACTTCCTGTAGCAACAAACCTCACACCTGTCGCGGGATGTCTTCCTCCCTGCTCTGCTTCCTGGGGTGATTTATACAAAGCCCTAGTGACTTAGAAGTATACGTTCCCTTCCCTTCGGCATTTCTCCTCCTTGCAACCCCCTGGGGTCTCTTTGTCTGAATGTGAGAGGTTCTGTGCTGATAGACAACACTGGCCAAGCTAAACTTGGCAGCGACTGGTTCACGAGGTCACTCCGGGGACCAACCAGCTGAGCAGGGCTGAGGCAGGGGATGCTAGCTGCCCCGAGAGGCTCCCCCACCAACAAGGAGGGGTCTGACACTTGCTAACCCAGGACTTCAGCTTCTCAGGCATGATACATGGCCGAGTACTTCATGCTCCTTGCTCTATCACCATCCATGACAGAACCACTGTGTAAAAGCTCTCTCGGATATTTGAAGCATTTTAAATGCTTTTTTGTAAAGAGGTTTGGCCCTTTGTTTTACATTCCTCTAGACACAAGCAGCAGCTTTAAAACTACAGTCAAATACAGTGGGGAATAGAAGGGACTATAAAATCCGGGGCTTACATAAAAGAAATCCTCTGCATGTAATTTCCTTTATTAGGAAAACAGGATGTCACAGAGGTAAGAGGGTGGGTACATCAGACGCCCATGGTGGCTGTAACAAATCATGACAAATTTAAAAAGCACCAGCCTATTATCTTGAAGTTCTGGAGGTCAAAAGTCTGAGGCATGTCTCACAAGTCTAAACCCATGTTGCAAACAGGGCTGCATTCTTTCATGACGGCTCTAGGGGAGAACGTTGCCTTTCCCAGCTTCTAGAGGGTCTTCAGTCCTTGACTCACGGCCCCTCCATCCTCAGAGCCAGCAACGGCACACTGAGTGCTGACACGGCATTCCTCGGAGCTTCTCCACAGGCTCATCCTTCAACCCACTCTCTTTCACTTTTAAGGACCTTTCTGATTCTATGATTCCAAGGGGCCCACCAGGATAATTCTCTATTTTTAAGGTAAGGTGATTAGCAACATTAATTCCATCTGCCAACGTAAGTTCCCTTTGCCATGTAATATAATATATTCACAGGATCTAAGGATTTGGGTATGGGCGTCTTTAGGGAAGGGAGGGAAGGATTCTAACACAACAGACATAATTGGAGATGTGCTGGGCTCACAGTTTAGCCATCCTGGCATAAAACCTGAAATTGGGAAGACAATTTCAGAGTAATCTCTACCATCCCCACCTCCGAAATGGATCTGCTGAGGTTCTAGCCACATAGGCTAATCAAGACTCAGGTCCCAGGGAGGCAAGCTAGAGAGCAATGTCCCCTACGATGTCGAAAGAGGTCTGATGACTAATGGTTATAGGATTCATGGAAGTTCAGGCTCTCTAAACTTCTCTCACGTAAGCAACCGTTTGCTTAATGAATCCTCTCCGTGTCTTGGGTAAATCGTACTGACTGATGGCACAGCATGCTCTCCGCCACTTGGACAATTTCTGATATCTACTAACACTGTCAGTTCCACCAGCCACGTTGGACGCTCAGTCATGTCACTTGTGACCATCCGTACTCTATTCATTTATGCCAGTTGTATATGCTCTTGAAATAATGTCATTTAACAAAATGTCACATCAGCCAATGACAGCTAAACATAAACAGAGAGTCATTTTTATGTATACCAAGTGGAATTCCTTAAAAAGACCTGATAAGTGACGTAACAACAACGAAAAAGAGGCAGGCGAATTAGCTGGTAAAACAACTATATGAGAGGAAATAAAATCATAAAAATTTCAGAGGATTTTGCCAAAAAACAGAAGTAGAGCCAAGAATGGGAAACCAGAGACAGTGAGGAAAACCGGCAGAGCTGAATCAGAGTGGAAACAAGGGGGTGGGGAGGAATGTCCCTGAGGTGTACCTAAACAAGCAGTGTGAGGGGCCCTGGTCTTGTTCTTATTGGCTGCAGAATGGGTATGTTAGGTCTGCCTGATGGGAAAACCTTGTGTCAGCACCTGAAGAGTCATTTGAGGAAGGCTCGAAAAGTGCTGTACAGATAAGAGGATTATTTCTGAAAGGCAAAGAAAGGTGAGCGGCACGGTTCCTTCTCTGTCACAGCAGTTGCTGTTCCTTCAAATCCTCTCTGCCTTCCTGCCTGGAAGTAGCAGGAGTTATTGGAAACCCCACTCTGTCTGCAAAGCCTGTGTGTGATCCGCAGATGACAGATGGGGTCATTGAAATAATGCTTCTCTGAGAAACTACTTCCAGAAAGTCCCGGCTCTTTGCTTGGTAACCTTACCCCTTTAAAGACAGTTATTAATTTTGGGAATATCAAAGAGCATCTGGTGGCACATCTTCTGACTTCATCCTCCTGCTTGCTCATGAGCATATCCAAAGAAGAAAATAAATACTTTCTTTGATCATAGCCTTAAAGCCTTTATGGGCCTTGTGCCCACACACACAAAGAAGTCAGGCACAGATGACTGCAAGACAAGTGGAGGAAGAAGAATCTGGAGTCTTAATGACACATTTTCCCAGCCTTTCCTTTCTCTGTGGGTCTTCTCTTAGTCGTCATGCAGTCTGCTGGGGTCCATGGCTGCTCTGGAAGGAAGAGTTGGGTCACTGGGTAAGTCAGAATTCTGGTATGTACGTGCAGATGCCAAGCAAAATGTATAGAAGCCATACAGATTCTACAGAATCTAAAGCATATAGAATATAGCCCTTTACCAGCTGCAGTCCTAAAGGAGCAAGGCAAAGGTAATTGTGTGGAGATGGGTCAACACATAGATACTTTAATACAATTCCAAAGCCAGAAAATAAAACAAGAGACTTAACACTAAAACATGGTAATTGAAGATGCAGAAGGAAGTAGAGGATATGCCCTAATGTCCCATATACTGAGCAAATCAACACAGGACAGTTGGAGTTAGTAAATCATATCTAAATTACCACTGGGAGAATCAGAAATAAAAGCACTGAAAAGAAGATGCAGAACAAGGAAGGAGCATATGTTGACTGAATTTGCACAGAAGTACTAAATGGTCCAGAAAAATGTATGTTAAACTTTTACAGATGTGTTCATGTAAAGAAGAAGGTGGAAAGTGGCTGAGAAGAGAGTTCTTTACTTCTCTCTTTGCCTGACCTCTGTACTACACACACCGAGCATGTGTTTCTCCTGAAACTAAAAATTCGAAAATTAGAAATAAGTGATTATACACTTACAAGGCAAAATATTATGAATCTATTTAAAATACCATTGCTATGGAAGACTAGTAACTTGGAAGATGTTCATAATAGGTGACAAAATGGTTTTTTTAGATTTTATTTATTTATTTATTTATTTATTTATTTATCTATCTATCTATTTATCTATCTATCCATTTAGAGAAGGAGTCAGCAGAGAACAGAGAAAGAGGGAGAGGGAGAGAGAGAACCTCAAGTAGATTCCATGCTGAGTGCAGAGCCTGGTGCAGGGCTCAATCCCACAACCCTGGGGTTATGACCTGATCTGAAATCAAGAGTTGGCCACTCAACTGACTGAGCCACTCAGGTACCCTATGGCCAAACTTTTAAGAAGAGCCTTAGGTTCTGTTCACACATGGACAAAATAAATCTGACCACATTCAACAAACCATTTGATTAATGGCCTAAAATATGTTTTAAATTACTTGTTCTCTCAGTTATTAAACTTCTTAAAAGCTTGCTGAAAATAAGTTAAAATAAAGGTACAAAAACTGTAGCAAAATACCCGCATTGATGAGGCATCTGGGTGGCTCAATCAGTTAAGCATCAGACTCTTGATTTTGGCTCAGGTCACGATCTCAGGATCATGAGATGGAGCCCCTCATTGGTCTCCACACGTAAAGCCTATATAAGATTCTCTCTCTTCCCCTCTCTCTCTGCCCCCTCCACCCTGCTCATATGTGCTCTCTCTCTAAAACCAAACCCGAGCTGTTGATCCCTTAGTGGTAACATTCTACTGCACAGTCTTTCCGATATTTTTCTATGAATTTATAAATTGTCACCCAATACATACATATATCTACACATAAATGCATTAAACAAAATGGGATAATACAATTCTTACTGTTCTACAAAAATATAGGAATGCTTCAAAAATATCTGTCTCATTCTTGCACAAGGCTCTTGATAATTTTTTCTGTACCCTTCTAAGATTATAACATGAACTGCCATATAGTGAAGATAATGTTTAAAATATTATCAAAATCATAAAAACTTTTGAATTTAAAATGAGTTCAAAGACAATTAGCTTAAAAAGCCCAAAAGGTTTTACTGAGTTAACAATAAGTTTAAAAAATGAAATTAATTTTAAAGCATTGAACTTTTTTTCTAAAAGAGTAAGACATTTAAATTGTTTTTTAATTCAGTGTTTCAACTCAAGAAATAGAAATTAACTCAATTTAGCTTTTCTATAGTGTTTGCAAATAGGTCTTAATGTTCATGTGGCCTAAACACCACAACATGCCAACTCCTAGTTGTTTCTTCTTCCCCAGAAAGCTGAATTCAGCAGTCAGCAAGCTTGCCTTGGATAGCAGTGCTTGGGAGACTGGTGGTAGAGGAGGAGCCCTATTTTCAGGGAGAGCTTGAGAAACCCAGAACACCATTGAAAGTGATGGTTCTCTGCATACATCCCTTTAAAAGGAAAGGATGGCATTGACATTCTAGGCTAAACTTTGTTCTAGGGAAATCTAGTCTTGGAAAACTTTCAATCACCACTCTATTTATTGTCACCCTCTATAAGGCTGCCACCTGGCTTTAATATCTGCTTTCTTCCTCTGTGTGCTTCCTCTTAACACACAGACCCTGCCTCCATTAGGAATTGAGTCCAGTAGCCCCTCTGGGACACTGACACATTATGACCTTCTGTGAGAAGAAGGGCCACGCTCTTAAACGAGGCAACAGAGTGGGAACCTAGGCTTCTGACTGGGTAAGGTGATTCATAGAAGCATTTATTAAACCTCTTTGATGTGTAAGGCAATGAACTGGGACACATTTCCATCAGAAAATTGGATTTTTATGTTCTAAGCCTAGGGCCCTCTGGGAAATAATTAGATAATCTTGGGTAATTGATCTAACGTCAAAGTGACTCAGTACCTTAACATGAAAACTGGGGACAATACGTAATACCTGGGTAATATAGTTTTTAAAATGCTATCGTGACTCAGTTTTGAGGCCCAGGCTAGAGGCCAGTTTCCTTTCTTGAGAAGCCAGTTGAGGCTACACCCAACCACTTCCCTTATCAAACGCTCAAACTCCTGATTTTCATAACTCATCTGATCATTCCAGGGCCAGGTAAAAGACAGTGCTTAACAGCCCTTATGAGCCTGCTAAAAGTATTTAAATCAGCCAATCCTAAATCTGCCTGTTCTTCCTTGTTCTTTTCCTTCCTATAAAAACCACAAAGTGCTTGCCCACAGTTCTCCTTCTCTCTGCTTGGTGACCAAACCTAATGCTTCCCCTGAGTGGTCCTGCATGGCACATTGTGTTTTCCCCAGGGAATTACAGATACAACAAATCTGTAAAGCTCTTTCTGGTTTTTCTCCCTTGATCTGTATCTGGACTCAACATACTTCACCCAAGGTAATATGGTTAAAAGAGCCTGCCCTCCCTAACACCCAGATTGATTTGGAGACATATTAAGATAATGGATTATGAAAGTCCTTGAACAGCTGGAGGGATTACAGACATGTAATATCATCTGAAATGCTCTATTCAGGAGTGGAAAGAAGCATATCAGGTAACAGACGAAGACTTCGGTAGACATCACTAATGCTCATCAATATTGAATTCTCTCCTTATTGGGCACGCTGAAGGCTGTTATCTCCTACTACGCTTATGCCTAGGCAAAGCCAAGTGACTATTCCTGGCCAAAGGTTGGGAGCAGAAATGACATGTTTTACTTCCCAATTGAGGCAAAGAAAATCCCTGCAAGACATTCTAACTCTATCTTCATTTAGCAGGAGTATGGGAACCATGCATGGAGATTGCAAAACCACAAGATCTAAGAGCCTAGGTCACTGACTCAGTATATTCTTGGGAGTCCCTGAAGGTTAATATGACCTCGGGAAAATTTTATGCGAGTAAGAAATATGCAATATTCTGCTGAAATGTGGGGTATTTTATAGATATTTAAAAACTAAAAAAATATTAAGAATGACCATATGGCTATAAATTCAACAACTTAAGTAAAATTGGAAACATTTTTTAAAAAACAAAAAATTGCCAAAGAACAGAAAAAGAAATGGAAAACATAAATGGCAATAGCTCTATAAAAATGATTAGATTTTAATTAAAAACCTCCAAATGAAGAAAACTCCAAGTACAGGTGTCTTCACTGGTAAAGTCTATCAAACATTTAAGAAAATAATAATACCAATCCTACACCAAGACCCTTTCTAAACAGAAAATATAAGAATATTTTGCAATTCTTTTTCATGTTATTTTGCTCTTTCTCACTGCTAGCTCATTTGTTTTCAATTTTTCTTGTTTTCTTGTTTTTTTTTCCCTTTTATTTTTAATTCCAGTGTAGTTTGCATACAGTGTTATATTAGTTTTAGGTTTACAATAAAGTAATTCAGCAGTTCCACATATGACTCAGTGCTCATGATGATAAGTGTCCTCTTTTTTTGCCTCCCGCTGAACAGGGAGCCCGATGCAGGGTTCAATCCCGGGACTCCAGGATCATGACCTGAGCAGAAGGCAAATGCCCAATGACTGAGCTACCCAGGTGCCCCAATAAGTATCCTCTCTATGGTTAAGAGTCTGAGCTGTTTGGTTTTTTTTTTCTTTTTCTTTTTCTTTTGTTCATTTGTTTTATTTATTAAATTCTACATATGAGTGCAATCATATGGTATTTGTCTTTTTTTTTTGATTGGCTTATTTCGCCTAGCATTACATTCTCTAGCTCCATCCATGTTGTTGCAAATGGAAAGATCGCATTCCTTTTTTGATCGATCGATCGATCGATCGATCAATAGATAGATAGATAGATAGATTTCATCTACTGATGGAAACCTGAGTTGCTTCCACCATTTGGCGGTTACAAATAATGCAGCAATAACCACAGGGGGGCAGGTCTCCTTTCAAATTAGTGTTTCATATTATCTAGTAGTGGAAATATTAGATCATATAGTACTTCTATTTTTAATTTTTTGAGGAATCTCCATACTTTCTTCCACAGGGACTGCCCCAGTTCACATTCCCACCAAGCATGCAAAACTGTTTCTTCTTCTCTACATCCTCACCAACATTGTTTTTTGAGTTTTTTATTTCAGCCATTCTGACAGGTGTGAGGAGGTATCTCACTGTGGTTTTGATTTGCATTTCCCTGAGGATGAGTGATGTGAGCATCTTTACATGCATCTGTTGACTATCTGGATGTCTTCTTCGGAGAAATGTCTGTTCGTGACTTCTGTCCATTTTTATTTATTTATTTTTTTTTAAAGATTTTATTTATTTGACAGAGAGAAACACAGCCAGAGAGGTTAACACAAGCAGGGGGAGCGAGAGAGTGAGAAGCAGGCTTCCCGCCGAGCAGGGAGCCCGATGTGGGGCTCGATCCCGGGTCTCTGGGATCATGACCTGAGCCAAAGGCAGTCGTCCAACCAAATGAGCCACCCAGGCACCCCTGTCCATTTTTAAATTGGATCATTTTTGTTTTTGCTATTGAGTCGTATAAATTATTTATAGATTTTGGATACTAATCCTTTATCAGATATGACACTGCATATATCTCCTCCCATTCAGTAGGCTGTATTTTAATTTTGTTTACTGCTTCCTTGTTGTACAAAGCTTTTTATATTGATGTAGTTTAGTCCCAATAGTTTAATTTTTGCTTTTAGTTCCCTTGCCTCAGAAGACATATCTAGAAAGATATTACTACAGCTGATGGCACAGAAATTACTGCCTATCCTCTCTTCTAGGATTATTATGGTTTCAGGTCTCACATTTAGGTCCTTAATCCATTTTGAGTTTATTTTTGCTTGTGGTGTAAGAAAGTAGTTCAGTTTCATTCTTCTGCATGTGGCCATCAAGGTTTCCCAACCTTGTTGAAGGGACCTTTTCCCATTGGATATTCTTTCCTCTTTTGTGGAGAATTAATTGACTATGTAATTGTGGATTTATTTCTCAGTTTTCTAGTCTGATCTATTGATCTATGTGTCTATTTTTGTGCCAGTACCATACTGTTTTGATAACTACAGCTTTGTCATATAACTTGAAGTCTGAAATTGTAATATCTCCAGTTTTGCTTTTCTTTTTCAAGATTGCTTTGGCTACTCAGGGTCTTTTGCTGTTCCATATAAATTTTTGGATTGTTTGTTCTAGTTCTTTTAAAAAAATACTATTGGTATTTCAATGGGGATTGTGTTAAATCTATAGATTGTTTTGCATAGTACAGACATTTTAAACAATATCTGTTCTTCCAATACGAGTATGGAATCTTTCCCTTTCTTTGTATGATCTTCAATTTCTTTTATCAGTTCATCAGAGTTTTCAGAGTATAGGTCTTTTACCTCTTTGGTTAAGTTCATTCCCAGTGCAACTGTAAATGGAATTATTTTCTTAATTTCTATTTCTGCTGATTCATTATTAGTGTCCAGAAATGCAACAGATTTCTGCATATTGTTTTTATATCCTGCAAACTTACTGAACTCATTTATCAGTACCAGTAGTTTCTTGGTACAGTCTAGGGGGTGGTTAAATATTTATTTATTATTTATTTGAGAGAAAGAGAGTGGGAGCGAGATGGGAGAGGAACAGAGAGAAAGAGAGAGAGAAAAAGAGAGAGAGAATCTCAAGCAGATTCCCCACTGAGCACAGAGCCTACTGCAGGCTCCATGTCACACCCCTGAAATCATGACCAGGGCCAAAATCAAGAGCTGGATGCTTAAATGCCTGAGCCACCAGGGCACCCCTCTTGGGTTTTCTATCTATAGTGTCATGTCACCTGCATATAGTGAAAGCTTTACTTCTTCCTTACTATATTTTGCAAATTTTATGAAATTGGTATTAATCTGATACCAAAACTAGACAAAGATAGTGTAAGAAAAGTGAAGACTTTCATGAATATAGAATATAGAAGCAAAATTCCTTTACAAAATATTAGGATATCAAATATGGAAATGTATAAAACAGAATAATATATCATGACAAAGTGGGCTTATTTAAGTATTAGAAGATGGCATAAAATCTCAAAACCAATCAATATAGTTTACCATATTTAAAAAAAGTTTGGAGAAAAAAACCACATGATCCTATCAAGAGATGTAGCAAAATAATTTTTTTAAAGATTTTATTTATTTATTTGACAGACAGAAACACAGCAAAAGAGGGAACACAAGCAGGGGGAGTGAGAGAGGGCGAAGCAGGCTTCCCACCGAGCGGGAAGCCCAATGTGGGACTCGATCCCAAGTCTCCAGGATCATGACCTGAGCTGAAAGCAGTCGCCCAACCAACTGAGCCACCCAGGCTCCCCAAAAATAAATTGACAAAAGTTAACATCTCTTCTCTTATTTTAACTTGGTAAAGAGTCTCTATGAAAAACCTATAGCTAATGTAATATTTAATGGCAAAAACTAAATTATTTCCCATTAGGGACAAAAATAAGACAAGGATGTCTTCCCTCACTACAACTATTCAGCATTATACTTAAAGGTCTAAGCTAATTCAATAAGCACAGAAAAAGAAAACAAAAGGCATACAGATTGAAAGAAAAAGAATGAAATGTTTTTATTCAAAGATGATATAGTTTTATGTGAAGAAAATTCTAATACGTCTAGAGAAAAACTTTTAGAACAAATAATGAGTTGAATAGCATTTCAGGAAATAAGATACCAAAATCAATTGCATACTAAGAAAAAAAATAAAAATTGAATTTAAAAAATACTATTTAGAATAGTATCCAAAATTAAATACTTAGGAATAAATCTAACAAAGGATGTGCAGGTTTTTTTCATTTAATACTGTAAAACTTTGCTGAGAAAAATTAAAAACTAAAATAAATGGATAGATGCTACATGTTCATGGATTAAAAAGACTCAACTTGGTTTTGTTTGTTTGTTTTAATAATATCTGTAATATTTTTTTTAAGTTTCCATTTATTTATTTGACAGAGGGAGAGCAGAGAGAGACAGTGAGAGAGGGAACACCAGCAGGGGGAGTGAAAGAGGGAGAAGCAGGCTTCCTGCTGAGTAGGAAGCCCAATGCAGGGGCTCCATCCCAGGACCCTGGGACCATGACCTGAGCCGAAGGCAAACGCTTAACAACTGAGCCACCCAGGCACCCCCAACTTGTTAATTCTCCCTAATTGATCTATAGATTCAACTTATTCCCAAATTCTCAGTGACTTGATTCCAAAATATATACGGAAAGGCAAAAAATAGAGAATACCCACAACAGTTTTGAAAAGAAAAAAAAAATGGAAGAATTACAGAACTTGATTTCAAGATATATAAAGTCCAAGTAAGACACAAAGATAAACAAATACATGGGAAAGTATTCTGAGTCTGAAAAGAGACCTATACACATATGACCAATAGATTTTCAGAGGCCAAGGTAATTCAATGGGAAAAAGATTGTCTTTTCAACAAAAAGTGCTAGAAAACTGGGTATCTATACAAAGTAAAGCCTAACCATTTACTCATACCATACATAAAAATTAACTCAAAATGATTATAGGCCTTAAATATGAAAACTTAAAAACTCCAAAAGTTTAGAAGAATGCACAGGGAAAAATCTTTGTGATGCTCAGATAGGCAAAGATTCTTAGATTGAAGAGAAAAAATACATGCCACAAAAGAAAACATTGCTAAATTGCACTTCATGTGATCATAGGGATGAGCTACCAAAAAAATAGGAAGGAACTACCTGGAATGATAGAAATCTTTATCCTTCTTGTGCTTGTAGTTACATTGGTGTACATATTTACTCAAACTCATTGAATTGGACACTTATAATAGTTAAATCTTAATTATGTAAATTACATTTCAACAAAGTTCATTTAATTTTTAAAAAGGATACAAGAGGTTTGTCAATATGAAAACAAAGAGGACCCGAAATGTACTTTGAATCTGTATTTGATGGTAGAAATACAGAAAGAAAAAGGGTTCTAATCATGTTCAGATGCCTGTATCCATCTCTGAGTAATGTCACTACAGAAGGAAGTTAGCACGCATGCCTAGCTGTCCCTTTAAAAGAACTATCTGAAACAGGAATGGCAAAGAACATCTATGAAACAAAAGCTTGGGTATCTTTTAGCTAATCAACACAGACTTTCTGGAAGCAACAAAGAACTTGAAGAAAAATGAGTCTTCTTTCACTGGCACCACTGAACCCCTTCAGTAAAAAACAAAAGAAATCAAAAGGAAAGGATAAAGACCTGTATTAGAATCGCAGCTTCTCTACTTGCCAGCCTTGTGATTTTGGCAAGTTAGTTAGCCTTTTCCAGACTTGCTTTTCTCATCTGTTAAACAAGGAACAGAAAGTTTAACTGACAAATTCTTTGCAAATATTAATGGAATTCCATATGGAAAATGCTAAGCAATGCTTGAAATACAATATACCTGCAGTAAATAGTAGGTAGGAGGAAAAAAGATAGCTCTTGTTATGTGACTTATGTTTTATAACAACATGTGTTCCCTAGAATTCTTGGGGTTTCAACAATGCTTTTAAAAACATCATAACTTCTGCTGTTAGAATATTTTCAAATTCTGGAAGACTAACACACAAATGTTTTATATATTGTGTTATCATTTTCCCTTTGTTTATCATCCGTTTCTTCTGTAGGAAAACTGATGGAAATGCAAAAAAATGTAAGGATGGCGAATTTCAGGGACCTAGGGAAACCAGAGGGGACAGATCCTACAGTTTAAGTTCAGTCTGGATTTACTTCCTTCTGCAAAGTTTGGAAGGAAATGATACTTGGAGTATGAGAGAGTAGGAAATTCTTATCTGACTTTATGGATGATGAGACATGAGCAAATCCACATCTGTAAGTCTTAAATAAATACAATGGCTGTCCATCCTCCATGTTGAAATCTCACCCATCATTCAGGCTTATTCAACAATTTATTTACAGTTTTGAAATTTATTGAAATCTGTTCAGCTGTTTTCAGGCAACAAACAGATGGACTTCAGGATTGGTGAATTCAAATCATCAAGCTCACAAACTGAGAGAGGATGAGCTAGGTCTAAGAACAGACTGCACTGTTGAAGATAAAATGAAAGAGTAACCTTTACACACCAGCATTTTACTGCTAGGAAGTTCCAAACTGATGAAAACAGTTGGTTGTCCATCTGGAAAAGGTATTTAAAATTAACTTAAATTCAAGCACTATTTTAAGGTAGCAATTGCTTTCTATAGATGTCCATTCTGTTCCAATAAAAATGTAACATTGGGATCCATTAAAAGATAAACTGAGGCATATTCACCATGTTAAGGGTTTATTTGAGCAACTACCGATTCAAATTGAGTAGCATCGGCTCAAAAGTGATGGGGAGCCGCCCTTCCTGCAACCTTTAGACTAGAGCTCCTGGTGAAGAAAAGACAAAAAGCAAAGAAAGGAAATTATTGATTGGCTATTGATTAAAGCCTAGTTTGTTGTTTGTGATTGGCTGTCCATAGGTTTCAGTTTTGTAACCTTGGTGCATCTACAGCTTTAGATTTTGGTTTGCTCACATAGGGTGCCACAGCATTAGACCCACATCCGTCTAAGGGCCTCCTTGTTTAATTAACTTGAATCTAAACAATCTCAATGCTGAGATATCTGCTGCAACTCTAAAAGATACCGTTGAATCTCTCTGAAATTCAGAGAGTTTGAAGGGAGCAACAAATGTCAGTAATTCACGATGACTTCAGATGATGAAAATGCCAGATGTTAGGCTATAAGATGTATATGATTGCATTTAACAAGTTTTTCTTTTTGCACAATTCAAGGCTTTTAATAAAGTGTTCCAATCAATAGTAAAATGTTTGACCAAAGCTATTAGCGTCAGCATTAGAAGGCTAAAAGGTAATGCTATCCCAATTATATCATAGCTGCTAAGATGGCACGGCAACAATTAGCCTGGAAAAATGGTTAATTACTTAAGTGTTATCCTGAATAGACCAGGGTTCAGATGCACCTGTGTCCAGAATTAAAATCACAATGTCATGTAGAGGTCTACAGCTGGTTGAGAGTCTTGTTCTGCCCCCAAAATATGAAAGTTCATAATCCTGGCCAGAGACTAACAAGTTACCGGAACATCAAAGTAGGATCATCTCTTCCATAACTAGAAGGTACCCCTGTATATCCAGTCACCAGATGTTAACTTTAAGAAAGGTGAGGCGGGTGTGGCGCTCACCCAAGAAATTGCTGGGCTCCTCCACATCTCACAGCCTCCCCTGCCATTGGGCTGGGACCACGTGACTGGGTTATGGATAACTGAATAGGAGAAATAATAAACAACTTCTTGGCTTGACTACTAAAAACGCATCTTGGTGGAATCCAGCCTTTTCTTTCCCTTCTGAGGCAAAGCAAGAAGTCACGGTGTAGCTACTGGAGAGGGAGCAGCCCGGGGCGTGGAACTCACTGGTTGTAAGAGAAATGCCACAGACATGCTAGGTGTCATGTCAGAGAGACAAGAACATCCTCCCTTCTGTTACTGTTGTGAAGCCAGTGGGATTTGGGGATTTATTTCTTATTGCAGCATAGCCCAGCATATCCTGACCAGTATCAAGCTAATAAACAGGACCTTTCTGTGTTGACTCTAACATAACAGAAAATACTCTTGGTTCCTTCTATGCCTGCTATGTCCCTGAGAGAGTTCTGTTACAAAAGATAGCTCTGCTTGATATTCAACCAAGAAGAGGGCTCAGATGTGTAAAAGAGTAATTTCAGCCACTCTCCAAATTAAGAATCACGTAGCTTTCCGTTCATGCAGCAATATCAGCTTTTTCATAATGCTTTCATGTACGGTCTGCACAACATCCCGACAACTCTCTTTTGTTTTCAGTATATAAAATCCCAACTTTACGATTGAACAAAGTGAGTAACAGCAGGATTTTAAGTGAGGAGTCTAGTCACCCAGTGAGGCAGAGCACAGATGAGACAGGCCGCTGCCTTTAGTCCTCTGTAATCAAGAAATGCTCCAAGTTCTCAGCCTTGTTGCAGATTTTTTACAAGCTCTGCTTTTAATAACCTTTCTCCATTGCGTTCCTGACTTATTGCCTCCCTGGCTCCCAGCGCTCTTATTTATATGCAGACTCATTCCAGCTGCACACCCCAATGTTTATGCTGTGTTTACTGTGTTGTCTCTTAACTAGAGTCCATTATCTGCTGAAACAAGGAGGATGTTCACGAATAAAACACAGCTAGCCTGTGACTGCTGGACCAGCGGAGCCCATCACGGGGGGCAAAGCTGTATCTCTGTTGATGGGGAGTAACCCGCTGTTTTCACATAAGCCTCCCCTTGGGTGGCTCCAACAGAAGGAGGAGGACGAAAGGGCTGAGAGCATGTGACCTACTTCAGGGAACAAGCCAACTGCCTTTTCAAAGACTTACTCCCAAGCAAGCTCTTCCCTCCGACCAGGAACCCTGTCCCAGGGGGTAGATGGGCCCCACTCAGAGCTACTAAGAGACTCCACATCAGTGAGGTTGCATTTGTAGCCAAATCAACTTAAATGGAAGAAAGGAAGACCTTATGAAGGTGGCTGGAAAAATATTCAGCCTAAATGGACTCATTAGAGGACTTCACAGAGCTCAAAGCCATGTTCAGAAGCTATCTTTCCACTTCCTTCCTGGCCTACTGACTGGCCCACTGGGAATAACAAGGAGAGGTGCCTGGTTTAGGCAGCAAGGAGAAGGGTCTGGGAGGAGAGGCTGAGCTCCTGTGAGCTGCTCTCACCAAACATCACAGGCCAGGTTGAGGCCCCCCCCCCCCCCACTCCCTGGGACCAAGAAGTAATGGCCGTTGTAGAAGGTGGTGAGATGGAGGTGAATGCAGGTATGACTCAGAGGGTGCTGGCTTCAAAGTCAGACGATTAGGTTTTCAAACTCTGGCTTAGCACCCGAGAGCTGGGTGGCCTAGGCCAAGAGATGTAACCAGCCCATGATTTAGTTTTCTCCTACAGAAAATGGGAAATAAGAATAACTCTCTTATTAGTCGCTGCAAGGATCAGGAGCCATCTATGGGAGCACTCACACACACAGAGAGCGCTTGGTATGGCATGAACCCCAGCAGAAGACGGGCCCTCTGGTAAATGGTAGCTTTTTCTAATTGTTGTTTTTATGACTATGATTATTAAACAGAAAACTGTGTATTTGTGCTCTTGATCTGATCCACCTCTCACCATCTCTATGAAACCATCTGTGTAGCGCCAATCCCTAAAAACAAGAACACCCCCTTCGTATGGAACAGAAACCAGTCCGTAGCCGTGTGCCTACTTAGTAGATACAGCTACTTGCGGAATGGAATTGAAATGAACTGAACTATGCCCCAAATCTTACATCCACAGGCAACTTCCTTGGTTTGGTTCTTTGGTTTTGATATTCCCCTAAAAATTAAGCTTGCCTTGCTGCTGCCCAGAGCTTTGGAGGGTTTTGGCTGCTGTTATAAAGCATTTATGACTTTTTGTGTATCAAGCATTTCATATTTGGTCATGTGCTTTCATATAATTATATTAATACTATGGTGCAATTAAAATATAAAAGGCAAGAACAAAACTGATGGATTGCATTTCCGTCTACAGGCTGCACATATTTGGACTAGTCTTCTGGAAAAAGTGGGAGACACCCACAAAAAGACTTTAGAATTCTAGATTGGGGTGATAGCTTAATGTTGCAGAAAATCGAGGTCTTGTCTTCTAAGTTCATCACAGGGTCTCAAGATGAGAAGGGGACTTAGAGGTCATCTGTCCCTATCCTTACCCCAGGCAACGCCTGCCAGCTCATGTCAAAGCTGCAAATGGCACCGGCTCCCAAGGCCCTGGCACCAACCCCAGTCTACACTGCCAGGTCCTGGGGTAGCAGATGCCCACAGCTAAGGACGAGCAAACAGGCCCATGAGGACTGTGTTGACCATTGCCCACCAAGGAGTCTTGTCTGGGCTTCTCCAGCTTACAGAATTAAACAGAAATAGGTGAGGTTTCTTTTCAAGACACATAGCTCTAGAGGGTGAGCGCGTCTGGATGGGCCCGTGTGCATGCCTCAGAACGTGCACGCATTTAACTCTCACAGTGAGAACACACGGGGCCACTGCACTTCACACACAACCTTTTTTTACCTGGAGGTCAAGTACTAATTTTTTTTTTTTTTTAAGTATGTCCGCCCTGGTTTTTAACCTAGATTTCATTTAGTGTGTACTTCATGAAAACGTACGTCCGACCCTTCCTTTGTGATGCTTCCTTTGTATCCTTGGGAGGGTGGAGTGAAACCTGCAAGATCAGGTAGGCTGCGATCTGGTCTGGGCAGTGACAGGCGCGAAGGGTGAGTGCCTGCACCCCGGTGCTGTCCCTGCAGGTGAAGGTGCCACAGAAGAAGGCTTGGCAGGGATAGCTAGTTCCTTCTCTGCATGCCTGAAGGTCTATTTACATTTTAAATCACTGTTGTGTCAAAGGGTTACATTTTGATAGCTGCCAAGTGGTTCAGTTCGGATTTTTCCCTCTGAACAGTAAATAGTTTACTTTTCAAACAGCATAATTTCTGAAGTTTTTATTCCTCACCATCATTGTGTTAAGAAAGCTGTCAAGTTTTATAATTTCATGGAGAAATGTGAAGTGGCCTTTGTAAGCTCCAGAGGAACCCTCTGAGGCCTGACATTCTAAATGTGATGGCTCTATTTACATATATATTGTCCTTCCAAGGAAAGGCTGGAGGTCTGGATTTGGGATTACTGTCTGTAGACAGCTTCTGTGGTCACAGGGCCCTTATCCTTCTTATATTCACATATACATTCATTCATTCCCTCACTCAGGTATTCATTCATTTAAAAAGAGCTTATTGTCTTATCTTTGACAGCTGGGGAAGGTGGGGCTTCTGATTTGCTATTATAGAGGGCAGCAGGAGTCAAGAGCCTGAGCCACCTGGAAGAGAGCCTGAACACCCAGGGAGGTCAGCAGCATGCATCTGCACAATTTTGATCCGAACCAAAGAACTTAGACAAATCAAAGAACTGTATCTGCTACTCACCTACAGTTCTTTTGACTTAAACTATGAGGACCTGAGCTCCTTCTAGAGGCCTTCTCAAGACCCAATTCACCCTTGAGCTAGACTTTGGTTTTGCCTTCTACCTCTGCATTCCTTGGCTTGAGTTTCCTGGACTTGGTTCATTAAGTCTTGCCTAGAAGTCAATGAAGCTCCAGGTAGTTTGTTCTTGCCCTCGTTTCAGAATGAGGCTGAGAAGGGAACAGGATTTCAGGGAGTGTCACCCCTGGGAAGAAAAAGTCACAGCTGGCAATAGCACCAGCAGGTTCTGCTTCAGTGACATTAACAACAATAATCAGAGCCATGTGATGTCACACGCTCTCGGCTAGGAGCATACTTGCACCACCACCACCCCCCCCCGCAAGATGCCCACAGCCACCTGGAGAGGCACAATCGGTGTCCCCTTCTTGGAGACGGTAAAATCAAGAATGCAAAAGTTACACAGGCTGCCCAAGTCCCACCTGGTTAGGGGGCAGCTGGCCTGGGGATTCAAAATAACCACTGGGTAACACTGACTTCGGCAGGCCAGGTCAGAAAGGCCAAAAATGGAGATTAAGGACATAACTGAAATTTTTACGTTTTTGGAATGTCCCCATATTTGTTAATTATTTCCTCATTATACTTCCCTGTAGTGATGGTTAGAGTACAATGGTCTGGAAGAGATGGAGCCTCCCATATTGAAGAATCCTATGGGATATAATGGGGATAAGGAGAGTAAAATTGAAATGAAGTTAGACTAATTGGATGGTTCCTACTTCAAGGCAGAAAGTAGTATGAGGCATGGAATATAAAGACTTTCTGGTATATAACAATGACAAAAGTCCTCTATGTTTCCCTGAACTAATGCCTGAAAGTTTTACAATAGAACAGTGAGCCTTATTATGTAAAGAGTAAGAAGCCTAAATCAAAAATTTTTTTTTTCAAAATTTTATTTATGTATTTGTGCATTGCTTTCTGTCCCTTGACCTACTTAGTTCTCCTTAATCATGAGTACATATGTAGTCAGAAACCTAAGAATGGGCACAACAGTTGAGACAAGGAAAGAAAATTAGGAAAATGGCTGGTGTTTATTCAGTTCCTTCACTCGATGAATGAATAAATTCTGAGTCCCACTTCCATGCTAGATGCCAGAATCAGCAATGAGAGAACAGAGAGCTATAAATTACAGTGTGCTTGCCCTAGAGAAAGGTGTCTGGTATCTAGGCAGAAAAAAAAAATATACCAGGGTAATTCTCACAGGTGGGAGCAGAGAAGGCCAGAATGCCAGCACATTCTGTGGAGGAAAAACTAAGGACAGATGCTCAGAGCCTGTACCTCTCCATGACAATGAGAAAGCAGCATGGAGGGTCACCTCAAGACAGGCTACAGGTCCACAGACAGGGTAAGATTTATATTCCCAAAACAATTAGGTCATATATGTGCTGGTAAATTGTGTTAACTTTTATATTTATGTCTTTTTATTTAAAGAGCATAAAATGAGAATGAAGAGCTGAGGCCTAGCAAAGACTTCACTAGTATGAGAAAATTTGTGTTAGTATCAAAGGACAGGAAAGAATATATCAAGGGGGAAAAAAGGCAGAGAATGCCAAGTGGAGGAAGCAGTAAAACAAAGAAGGTGAGTGACAGCAAGGCAATTTATTCTCCTGAAACTCAGGGATGGGCCTTCCTTGCACTCAGGTAAAGAAAAATTCTCCTAGGAGGTGATATCTCCAGGTATGTCCCCCATAATAATAATACTAGCTGAGTTATTTTCCTTCTGCATAGGATTGTACCCCAACCATCTACTTCCCAAAGATGGAATAGAGATCATTTATGTTTAGAATATTTATGGAGCACTTATAATCCTGGTCCTACATAGGTAAGTACTGATGTGGGGCAAAAATATCTGGGCCAAGTGACAGAGCTGATGGCATATTTCATATGGCATCAAGCCAATGGTCCAGGAATATAGGCAGAAGACACTTAGATTTCTGAAAACGAAGCAGTTGGTAATAGATATGAAGTAGTTAAGACAAGCCAGGTTTTTAAGAGAGCCAAAGTTAGAAGCATTCTTTCTTTGCCAAGTAAATTAGATGACTTGACAGGGAAATCACAGAAGAGAGTGTTGGGCATTTTGGGGACAGAACATGTTATGTGGCCATTCAAAGAGTCATGGACTGGTGTACATTTGGAGATGAGAATTATGAAGTATATATTCGAGACTCCTGGAGGAAAAAGAAAAGATTAGAGCCAGATTCTAAAGGGGCCTTAAAAGCCAAGTGTAGCTGAACTTTTAGTAGAGAATGGGGAGCCATTGACTTCTCTTGAGCAAGGTAGTGACTGAAGATTAACCCAACAGGGAGCACAGAATAAAGCGGTATGCCCAAGGCAGAGAGGAGAATGTCCAGCTGAATCACCATTATTTGAGTGAGAGAGGAGAACCAGAACACCAGAGTTCTGTTGTTGACATGGAGACGAGGGCCACAAACTGAGAGGTGATTAGTAGCTATGATTTACACTGCACATGAAATACTGACTGAGATAAAAAGGGTGAAGAAAGGTATAATGTCATGGAAAAGCTGCTGAGGTGTAACAAGGACGTGGGTGTTCTTCACAATTGTTTACAACACTGAGCATGACTTAAAAGAGATATGAGGAATGTTATTTCAGAAAACTGCGGAAACTACTCACAAGTTATATACACAACTCCACAGAATGGCTGCTGCTTTGCTACCAAAACCACCTAGAGATGAGGATAAGGGCTGACACTCACCACTTCCCTTTCCCTTGAACCCATCATTTCTGTTCTTCCAAACCTGCCAAGCCTGAAAGCCAAAGGAAAGCTAAGCAATCTGTGGGATGCCATTGAATGTATAGCTCATTCAGGACGGCCAGGAAAGTATGAGATGACACATGAGTTTATTACTTGTCCCTAAACAGGAACACAAAAAAATATCAATGTTACATGGAGTTCTAAATGAAAGAAGGTAGGAAATAGTTTGATAAGGGAGGAGTGGAGGGGTCAGGCAATAGAAACACTGGGATTCCTATCTGCTTCCTAGTGCTTCATTTTCCTTACGGCGGCTGGCTGGAGGCCTGCTGAGGCCCTTGTGGATGGCAGAGGAAGCCAGTGCCCCAGGAAGGGTGCCCTGGAATGCTGGGGATCCACGAGAAATGTAGTTCCTACTCTCCATACGTCTTTTCCTGACACCTTCTCAAAGACCAGCTTCCCGGAACCACGGCACAACAATGTGAAGTTGCTCAGAGGAAGACTACAGGCGACCTTGACCTTTGACGTTGAGAACAAGGACCTGTGCTGAGCCAGCCACCCTCAAGGAGTTAAACTCTCACGCCTAGTAGGAGCAACATATCTCTGTCTTGCTGAGGGCCAGCCAACTGCATACCTTGAGCCTTTAAGAAGCTTCCTGACTTCTTACAAGTCATGGAGGCTTATTGACCATAGAGTTACTCCTTTAAAATATTCTGAGGTCAGTGAACCTGAGGGTCTAAATATCAAATAATAAAGTGGTTCTTTGCTGTGTGCGCCAAGAGATGATAAGACATCAGTACTGAAATGGTTTCTCTCTCAGTTACCTAGCATGGTATGTGTGCAGCATCTCCATTATAAATAAGCAGCAGCCTCTCTGAAGACTAGACTGGAAAGAAAAGATTAAGGAGACCACATCAGGAGTCAAATCAAATCCCACCAAGACTGTGCCCTGTTTTAACTGGACCACCTCAGTTAATGAATGCATCTGTTAACTTATTTAGAAGTGGGTTTTCTTTGAACTATGACAGATTCAATTTCCCCTGAGATGTACCATTCCAAGATCAATGATGACCTGTGACTTATATTTATATGCAATTCAGTGGGAAAGAAAGAGACTTTTGAATTCTTGTGCCTAGGGATATAATATTAGTTACCTTCAACTCATTAATTAATTATTGCCATTAAATGAATGCTTACTATTTGCAGGATACTAATCTAAGTGCCAGAGAATTTAATAGGAAGGAAAGAACAAAAGAAGGAAAGAAAGAAGGAAGGAGAGAGAGAAGGAGGGAGGGAGTGAGGGAGGGAGGAAGAAAGGAAGGAAGGAAGGAAGGAAGGAAGGAAGGAAGGAAGGAAGGAAGGAAGGAACACAATCAATCCAGGTCTTCAAGGGGTGCAAATAATCATGCAGTCTTACAGGAGATAAGGATCAGACAAGAAAAGCAGAAGTGTGACACAAGAGCAATAAGAAAAGCAAATGTGCAATGACAACAATAACAACAACACTACTAATAAAATACATATATAGCAGGCAGAGAGAGTGAGCACTCTTTCAGGTACTGTAGATATGCCAATCCAATTAATCCCCTCAACAGCCCTCTCGGTAGGTGCATGGTAGGTGCAAATCTATATCTCCATTTACAGAGAAGAAAGCTTAGCTCATAGAAGTTAATTAAGGTCATAGAGCCAGGGCTGGGTTTGATTGAAGCTTATAGTATAGCGCCCAATACCATGCTGGGAACCACTCTGCTATTGGAGTTCCAAGTCAGTTAAGTGCAGCATGGTACAGAATGTTCAGGAAGACTTCTTGTAGGAATGAGGTTATAAGTCAGTCTTGAAAGATGAGCTAGAATTTAGAATAGTGTGAAGAGCAAAGGAACGGACACTCTAGAGAAGATGAAGAGACTGAGCCAAGCTTGAGAGGCAGGGATAACTGTGGAGAAGAGACCCAGCACCATGATGAAGTGTGTGCTCCTTGGAGCCAGAGGCTGCAGCTTCAAATCCTGGCAGCATCACTTCCTGGATCTGACATGTTCCCTAATCTCTCTCTGCATCCTAGGTTTCTTACTGGAAAGTGAACATAAGAAATGGTGTCACAGACTACATTGGTAAATATCTACAAACCACTTAGAACAGCCCCCGATGCATAGTAAGTGTTCCAGGAACTAAACGTCAGGGACACTAAGAGACAGGCATGGCTAAAAGGATAAATAATAGGTAACTTGCTTGTCTGTATGCATCTTATTACTCCCCTCTTCAAGGGCAACCTCCTCGACACTCCAGCATCATTTTTGGTTGGGCATAGAATTGAAGGGCAAGCTCCTGGCCCAGCCCTGTTACAAGGACCCCAGAGCCATCGCTGTCAAAACCAGAGCCTGAACATGAAAAGCATGTTCAGGTGTACTCAGTAATTCAGGGGGAAGAAGAAGAAAGAAGAACGAAGAAAGAAGAAGGAATAAAGAAGGAGGAAGGAGGAAGGAAGAAGGAGAAAGGAAGAAGGAAGAATAAGGAGGAGGAGGAGGGGGAGGAGGAGCAGGAAGAGGAATTGTGGTTGAAATGCCTCCAAGTGGAAGCTGTTGTACCGAGCGCCTGCAGCTCCATCAGACCCATGGCTGCAGCGCCACGCACATATGGCGAATTCCGATGCTCAGAGCAGCCATGGGAGTGAGGAAGTGAGTCAAGGAGGTCAGGAGCCCTTACTAGCTCATTAGTGCTATCTGGATTTAAAAGAGAGATTCCCAAATCCCAGGAGGTGGCTCACTGCTAGGAACAAAACCCGAAGCATTAACATCCTAGTATTCCAAAATGATCCCCGAAGCCCTGCAGTTACACTGATGGAATGTGATTTATACCAAAGCAAGGGCTGCCAAGGCCCGGACCAGGAGGCAGCCGAGCAGGGGAACCACTGAGAATGCTATGAATCTCTCCATCTGTGGACCTCCCAATTCAATAGGAGGAGTGCCTCTCAGTTGTCGTGGGGCCCCAGCCCTGGGCCTGGCTGGCCTCGCTGCCACTATGCCTATGGAGTGCAGACTCGGCCCCCACACCAGACCTGTCTGCGTCTCAGCCAGGCTCCCGGCAGCCCCGCAGGTTTTGGGAAGTGCCACAGCGGCCCCCTGAAGAAGCCTACTCTCTGAGCTTGCTGCCTTCAGCCCGAGGGTCACCCCAGAAGATGGTTCTAGATCCAGCATTCAAGCTGCTTCAGCTTCTTTGGAGAGATTATAGGTGGGGGGATGAGATAGGAACACGCCTGTGAAAAAAAGAGAGACAATTCACACTACACAAGAACAACAATGCCCATATGCAGAATTTGCAAAGTTCTCTCCAGCTCGAGAATGTTGTGAGTTCGGTTTTCCTTACAGTGTTCCACAGCATCCGATGGCTACTGCCATAGCCCAGAGAGTGAAAAGGAGAAACAGACCAGAAGCACAGTCTCCGGAGTCAGAGGCCATGGTTTGCATTCGTAGTCCTACCAAATTAGAAAATTGTTCGCGCATATTCCCAAGCTCCCTATCTGAGGGCATGTTCAATTAGAGGGAAAATGACTGATTTTCAACTTGAGAGTTGGTCAGTGTAGCAGCCTGGACAGGCCAGCTGCTGCAATGAACCATTTCTACCTCTCAGAGGCTGAGCACAGGGCAAGTTTCTCTCTCGCTCTTGTCACAGTCAAATGTAGGGACATGGTCCCTAAGAGATCCAGGCTTCTCAGATATGGTGGATGCCACCATCTCCTAGGACCTCAGCATTTTAAACAAGCAGACAAGAAGAAAAGGGCGCGGTTGGGAGCCAAATCTGGAAGTGACATACATCACTCCCACCCATGTTCCTTTGTCATGTGAACTGCATCTCCATGAAGGGACTGTAAGAAAATACAGTCTATATCTGCATGCAGGAGGAGAGGGAACTAATGGGTCTTGCTACACACTTCTGTTGTCACAGAATCAGGGAGGATTCCTGGAGGAAGCAATACTTGAGCTCCTGGAGGATGCACGTTCTTGCAGCCTCCCCTGGCTCTGGCTGGAAGTAACCTCAGAGGTCATTTCAAACACTATCTCCTGGTCCAGCAAAGCACAGAGTTGAGCACACAGTAATTGCTTGGACAACGTTTGGTGTTTGATCTGAAATGGGATCTAGAGGAATGCAGAAGCCAGAGAGGCTCAGGATGGAAGCTGGGCCGAGGGTCCAGAGCTAGAGCATGGAATCTGCCTGAGTGGCAGTCTAAGGGACCTTGGGAGGATCCCCACAAATTAACCCCACTAGTGGTGGGCCAAGGGTGAGCCGAGAGTGTCTAATACTTTGCAGCTGTGGCATATGTTCCAAGTATCTCCCACATGAAAATGACTAGACAATGTCTGTGGAATGTCATGTGTATTTGACCATCATTTGATTTGGTTTTGCTGAAAACCATCTGCAATTTATTATCTGAAATCAACATATATAAATACTCATTTATAATTAGCCCACTGAGTCTCCTTTTTATGGGGCATTAAAAGATTTCCAAACTTGCAGTTTAAAAATCCCAATAAATATTTTTCAGTGATGAACCACTGAATCTGATGTAGCCATCAGAGGTCCTTTGTTCTTTTTCCCTTTTTCCTAGAAAGACCCAGCTTGCTTGTGGGACCTCAGGAAAAGGAGGAAACACAGGATGTCTGTGCTCAAAGTGTCCATGGCAGGTCCATTCTGCTAAGACTCTCACATGGGGACTGCTTGTCCACACGGAGCTGTCACCCAGAATGGGAGTCCCACACTTTCTCGCTCTGCCCTAACTCCCCCTGGGCTTCCCTGCTTGAGACACCAGCCCTAGTGTTAGCCTGCTTGGGCTGCCATGACAGAATGTCACAGACAGGATGGCTTGAATGATGGAAATGTATTTTCTCACAGTTCTGAAGACAAAAAGCCCACCATCAAGGCCAGTAGGCCTGGGGTCTTATGCTTGTCTCCTTCACTTGTTCACGATGACTTCTCATCCTGTCGTCACATAGCCTCTGGCCTCTTCTATGTGCATGCGGAGAGAGAGACGAGCTCTGGGTTCTCTATTTTTAAAAGAACACCAGTCCTGTCAGAATAGGGCTCCACACCAATGACCTCAGTGACCCAGTGTGGAACTGGTACCACTCGTCCCTGCACTCCTCTGCTTCATGGCCCAGTCAGCCCCTGGATCATGTCTTCTGGGGATTACACCATCAGCTGGTCCTCGGTCCCTTCCTCCATCCTTGAAGATCTAACCCCACTCCACCCGCTTTCCAGAGACTGTTCTTCCTGAAGAACCAAAAAATATTCCAGCCGGGCTAACTTTGGGGAGGGCCTTCTTCCTCGTCTCCCACCCCAGAGGACTGTCCCAGGATTTTCAGAATGTCAATCTTCCCAGGACCAGTTTTCTGTGCTCGGCTGGAATGACATGAATGTGATTCTTGAGTCCTAATCTTATTGACCATCTGGCTGGAGCCTTTCATTCATTTAACAGATTTCGGCTGACTTGGGCACATGCTCTCATCTGTGGGAGTGGCGTGGCTGTTGTTTCAGCTGTGGTCGAGACCCCTGGCCTCCCTGAGGAGTGTGAGGCCATCTCAAAGGACACGTAGGAACCGCAGTGGAATCTCCTTCATTTGGGATCAATCCTGGGGCTGTGGGATGAGAGGCAAGGAAAAGAGGAGCCCAGAAGACAACATGAAGACTCTCATCCTGTTCTACTACCCATTCTGTGTGACTCTGGGTGAGTGTCAGCCCCTGTCTGAGCCTCAGTCTCCTGAACTATTGTCTGGAATGTAAACTAAATGTTATCTTCAGAGTCCTCCATATCTGCATGCTTTGCTGGATCAATCCTTTCTCCTTTTCTGCCTGGCCCAGGACAGGCCCAGGATCTATGACAAAGGGCTTCATGGACTCCACGCAGATTCCTTGGGCATGTCCTCATTGGGCTCGCTCCCCTAGATTTCCCTGGATACAGCTGTGGCCCACACGCCTTCGTGTCAAGGACCTGTCTCATTTTCCAGGTCCAAGAAGATGAATGTTCTGCATGCACACCAAGGGAATGGAGTCTTTCTTCCAGGAAGTTAATAAGATTGTATATTTTAGCCTTGGGGCACTGGAGAAGGGAAAGAAAAATTCCCTGAAACAACATGTCTCTTGTTTAATAAAGTTTTATTATTATTATATATGAGTATGTGAGAATGAGAAATCCATATCTGTTCTTCGCTGTCACAGCTTTATTGGTTCTGAGCTTAAAAAATCAGTTTGGTGACTAACAGAATAAAGCACTGACTGACCGGTGATTTTCAATATGTGGCTCTTTCAGGAAGCAATCTAATAGAGTAAGAGTTTATTGGAAAGTATAGATGATGTGGAAATAAGTTACACAGAGGGGTGGGCTATCCTGGCTCACCCCTTTGGAAGGATGGGCATATATGACAGGTGAGAGGGGCCTCTTAGATTGCTGGTTATATCCTAGCTCACTGTAACACCCCTGCTTCGGGGAGTAAAATTAAGCTGATAGCTTCGTTTTTCTCTGACTCCTATCTCCCCATCCTTGTTTTGAACCCTCCTTCAACTGAGAGCATCTTGCTGCCCTAAGAAACCCTTTTGTTCAGGCAGGCAGGCCCCAGTCTTCTGCCATTGTCGTGTGTGTGTGTGTGTGTGTGTGTGTATGCCTGTGTGCTCCTGTGTGTACAATGAGCCTAGGTGTCTGTCCCCAGGCTTGTGGTCTCAGCTTGGGCTTTCCTGGAGGATAGTAGACCTTGCTTCTCATTGGAACTTGATGAAGAATCTAATAACCATGGCCCAGCCTGGAGACTCTACAATACCCTACATCCCAGCTCTACACCAAGGGTCTTCTCTGGCCTCAGGATGGTGGTTAACACCTCCTTAAGAAACACCAAAATCTGTTTTTGGAGCCTCTACCCTGGGGTCAGCCTCTCTCCCCTTAATCTCCTAAGCCTCCTTCTTACTATCCACAGCAACTTTTGAATCCATGAACTAGATGAAACCTAAAGTTTTCTAAACTTGGCTTTTCTGAGCAGAGCAGCAGATATGATTTCTCTTTAGATGTTAAAGTAATATTTATGGCCAGGTGGCAGAGCTGAGCCAAACTCAGCAGCCATGTTCCAGGAATCCATGATGGCGGCAGGGCTGGGTTGGTGAGCGACTGAGGCAGTATGACTGAAGCATCTGTCAGAGCTGCCATAACAAAGTACCCAAGGCTGGGAAGCTTACACAGCAAGAGTTTTTCTCAAAGCTCTGGAGGCCAGAAGTCTAAGATAAAGCACCACCAGAGCTGGCTTCTTCTAAGGCCTCTCTCCTCAGCTGGTAGATGGCTGCCTTTCTCCCTGTGCTTTCACATCACCTTCCCTCTGTCCTTATCTGTGTCCTACTTTCCTCTCCCGACAGGAACTCTAGTCAGATTGGATTAAAGCTCATCCTACTGAATTAATTTTAACTTAATTACCTCTTTAAAGACTCTGTCTCCACAAAGAGTCCCAATCTCAAGGGTTATGACTTCAATGTGTGAATTTAGGGGGACACAATTCAGCTCATAAAACACATGGCAAAGGAATAGAAGCTGCGTGAGATAGGCACCAGGGATGGGGAAGTAAAAGGTGTCTTTGCTGGTATTCGCATTCCTCTTGTGCTGGAGGGCTCTCCCCGGCTCTCAGGTGCCAGGGGTCCCCATCATCCCTGGAGCCCCTCCCTCTACACACCTTCTTGCAGCACAAGAGAGGTACAATGATTGATGAGGCATATAAGGTGGGCCTACACAGGCCGCAGAAGAATAAGCCTCTAGCGATGGAATTATAAATATTAACCACAGAAAATAGATTCTGTTTTTAATAAAAGAGATATCCACATGCAGGAAGAGGTCATGTACAGGAAGCAGCCTCAACCCAAGTCTGCAACTGGAGCTTTGTTTGGTCCCCACAAATCTGAGCTGGCTGCCTATGGCTTTGCTGCCCTTTCTCCAGCAGGAAAGAATGAGAAAGCAGCAATCCAAAACCATCAGAATGACAAGGGAAGTCAACAGAGACCTATTTGGGTCTGAATCGCTATTTTCCTGCTCAGATATCAGAAACCCAGGTTTTACCTCCCAGGCAAAGAGCAGGTAATGGATTAGTGACATTCTGGGAGGGGACACTGAGCCTCTGGCAGGGAGAGGCTGACCAAAATTACTTTGGGGAAGGAGGTGTAGGGATGCATCATGGTTCTGCAGACATGTCTGTCCCAGACCTCAGCTACTCTATTGAGTTAATGCTTTAGGCGAAAGGAAGGGTGTCTGACCCTCTAATGGGGCAGACAATACTCCTTTCATCTAGAGCTTTCTTCTCCAGCCAGGGAGCCGTCAGTCCAGGCTGAGTTTCCTGTGGGGCACCCATGAGGAGAGCAACAAAGCAGTGGAGGTGGCCTCATCCCCGTACCTTTCTTGTGCCCTCCATCCTCTATCTTCAGGCTATGTATCCTGGGGATAACTATTAAAAACTCCAAGCCTTCTAATTTTTTGCACTGAGCTTTCATTATACTTTAAACACTGCCATGGAAGGAATTAATGAACAAAGGCCTGCTGGATATTCAGCCAGAATTCTCAGAACCCCAACGGTCTTGACTCTGAGAGCTCAAGACCACTTGTCACTTAAATGATCCATAATTTTGTTTCTGATTAGATCTGAGTGGTACCTTCAGCTGCTCTGAGGATCCCTTAGCCTTCTGCTTGGCCATGAGCATGTTTGCTTTTCTGCTCTTTGTACTATGGACTTGATTCAGGTCCAGAGGGTCCCTCAGAGGTGGGAGTTTAGGACTCCAAAAGCCAGGAGATGCTAAGAAGGCCATCCCTTTTGACGGGACTGTTGTCACAGGAAGAAAAGCTAAAGTTTTCTGCATGGATAACCAGAAAAATCCGTTGGCCCGGAATACTTTTCCTCCCATGTTCTCAGTGCCTGGAATTATATTACTGGAACTTGACTCCCTTGGGATTGTAAGGCGTTTTAGTCTTTTAAAGTCCTTTTTAAAATGCAAAGACATCTAGAAAGGGTGAAAACTTACATTATCAACAAGAATTTGAAGTCTTTGAGGGCAGGAAAGATGACTTAAATGCATTTTCTTACATATTAATTTTTGGCTTTGTTTTGTTTTTGGCTGCCCAGGACTCTCGGAAGGTTAAATCATTGCATACAATCAAGGCATTCAGCTTGCTGAACACTTACCTCTTATAAGTCTAATTTCAACAATTGGAACTATTTTGGATAGAGATCTCCTCTAAAATGTTTCAGGCTACCCGACCTTCTTAAATACAGCCTACCAAATGCAGAAAATATTTTCTTGATAATTCAAGGTCATCGTTTTGAACTCCCATGGCTGCCTGCTGTGCTGATTCTCTCGGGCTTCACTGCAGTGGCCAAGATGACATGATGGCAGTCCTTGCCTTTCCTTTTAAGCCTCCTATCTTCTCCCTGTCGTATAAGCCATTTTTCCTCTCTTCCTGCTCAAGCCGAAGTGTTGCCTTAGGCATTTGTTCTCTTTTCTAACCTATCCTTTTAATCACCTATGGGGAGGAAATAAGATATCCGAGCTTTTGGGGGATCTATGTGTAAAGGAAGAATAGACAGTCTTTGAATAAGAAATTTTCCCATAGACCAGGGCAAGAATTTTATTACAGGATTTGCTAATTTTTACTACACAGGTACTTGGTTTTTTCTCTGATTTTTCAGCTATTATCTGGATAAGTGAGGTGAACAGATACCCTGGTGCATGATAGGGGAGGTAAATTTCTCATAGAAAGTTAGGAACAGAGACGCCTGTCTTTGAGCATAAGGGAATCAGCACTAGTTGGAGATCCCATTGCTCAAACTTGTCTGTCTCATCAGCAAGCCCTTCCATCTGCAACAAGTTTCCCCCAAAGTAAATTGTCCAAACTAGCATACTTTTGAGAACGAAAGAATGTACTACCAATATTTACTTCGAGACAACAAGACTGTCCTAGGCAGATCAAGACCTAGGATCTCCTTATTTTTTTAAAGATTTTACTTATTTATCTGAAAGAGAGAGAGAGCACAAACAGGTGGGGGGGGGGGTAGGGGGAGAGAGACAAACAGACTCCCCTCTGAGCTGGGAGCCCAATGACACTAAGGGCCTGATCCCAGGACCCTGACCTGAGCAGAAGTCAGACGCTTAACCAACTGAGCCACCCAGGTGCCCCCTTAGGTTTCACTTCCAAGACAAAGTTCAGGAACATCAGCTAGTACAGAGAACTAAAAATGTAGTGGATTACTGCAGGACTAGATGTTCCTTATGGCCACAATCATAGACTTTCCTTGGGCAATTTCCTCAGCTGGATTTAAATTCATAGGTTATGAACTCTGGCCAAGGGCACAGAATGCCTGACACCTTAACAAAGCTAAAACAAAGATTCAGTGATTCCTTTTGGCCACAATATGGTCACCCTTCTGCATACAAATATCACTAAGTTTCTTGGGTTGGCAAATAAAATGTGTTTCTGGATTATTTTTCCTGAAGTATCTTTTATAACGAGTTTATGGACCAGTGTTTTGTTTGAGCTAAAATATTACAATCATTAGATCAGATAGTTTGTGTAAAGTTCTTAGTCTAATATCTCGAATAGAGTAAGTATTCAATTATTATTTACTAAAGCGAACATGTGCACTTGCTAGTACACACACACACACACATACACACACACACACATCTGCTTTTAAACTAAAGTACAATCTGGAAATGTGTGTCAATATTTAAAATACCCTTTGGCCTAGATATCCAGCTTCTAAGAATTTGTCCTAAGGAGAAACATGTTTATCACAGTGTGTTTATAATACTGAAAAATTAGAATAACCAAAATCTATCAATGGAGCATCAGTTAAATGAGTAACAAGGCATCTATAAAATAGAATATGATCTATGGCTCTTAAAAATAATGAAGAAGAATTTTATTTATTGATGTAAAAAGTCAATGATATGTTATCAAATGAAAATGCAACTTACAAAGCAGTATTCATGGTGTTATTTCTTTTTTCCAAAAAATGAAAAGGAAGGAAAAAAAATGTCAAAGAAGCTCCTAAAAATATATAGCAAAATTATGTCTTTTTAAGTCTTTTTTAGTTATGACCTCTGAACTAGGGGATAATGATAATATCAATTTTCTTCTCTTGGATGTTCTGACTTGTGTTTCATACACACACACACACACACACACACACACACACACACACACACATACATACCTATATGCATACATGAAACAAAATTCAGAATTTCCAAAGAAGGGAATTAAGATGACCAGTTATCCCATAATTATACATACTATAATAGCCATATATGTGTGTATATAACTTTTATAATCAGAATAAAGTAATACAACTGTTTAAAAACAAGCCTCAGCTCAGATCCCAGCCCCTCTAAGTGGTGCTTCTGGGCTCTCCAGTGTTCAATGGTACTGCTCCTCTGTGCCCTTACAATTCCCTGTACATAGAATTTTTCTTGCATTTATCTCTCTGCATTATAGTTTTCTTATTATACTATACATCAGCTTCATCAACAAGGCCATGCAAATCTGTGGGCAAGCCATTCACCTGACTCATCTTTGATTTTCCCTTCTATGCCACCTAGTTTATAGTTTATGCTCAGGCAGTATTTGTTCAATGAATCAGTGCAAAAGTGAATGGGTCTCATGGCTTCTAGAAGTAACCCAGCCTTCAGAGTCTCATGAGAGCAAAAGTAGAAGTAATGCTCCACTTGCCTTCATAATCTGGAGGCATCATGTGAGCCTCACAGTCTGGGATCGCCTGAAGGGTTTCCCCCAAGGACATAACAAGCGTTCAGTATTTGTTTGTTGAAAGAAAGAATAATACCTTGAACAGATGACAATGAACAGAAGTGAGTATAACACCACCAGCTCCATACTATGCAGAAGATCTAGAGTGACAGTGGGTGCCAGTATCTGAAAATCACCCTGAAACTGGAAGACAGAGATGTGATGAACCTTAGGGATCATACAGTCCATCTTCCTCATTTCACAGGTGAGGAGACACAGCCCAAAGAGGAGAGATGATTTCCCTGAAGACCCAGGGCAGGTTAGCGGTAGAGTCTGGGTTAGAACCCAGAGCCTTCGCCACCTGCCTGGGGCCGCTTCCCTGCAAAGCTGCCCCTTCCTCAGCCCTGCCTCAGGTTTCTGTGATTTCAGCACGCTCTGTTTTTCTAGCTGAACAAATAGAAGGCAAAATCAGGATGTTCTCTACTCATCTCTGTTTGTGGTTTCTTCCCTTCTTCCACCCTCTGTATATGCCGTTTGAACCGGACCCCTTCTCTGAGCAACTGCCCCTCTGTCAGTAATCTGCCCACATCTGGAGACCTGGCTGCCCTAGATGCCAAATCTCACCCACCAGCGTTTTGTTCTGTTGAACAAAAGCAAATCCTGCATCAGGCAACAAATACTTCCCAATTCTTGAATAATTGAAAGCCTGGGCCCCAGGTCACAGCAGGCTAGGCACTGATTAGAAATGAAGAGGGAGCCAGCAGTCAGTATCACCCCTGTTTGGGGCATTCCACAGGGCATCCGCCTCCCTCGGGTCTACCACCAGGGCCCAGGCATATGTGGGACAGAGGGAAGAATTCTGTAAGCATCAGCTTCTTCACAGCCTCCCTGCTTCTGCCACCAAATTAACCTATGTAGTAGAAGCAGGGGAAAACCCAGCTCCCTTCGGGCGCGCACCCCCAAGCTATGATGACTGATCCAAGAAACTGAAAGTATGACTCCAACAACTATCTTCGCATTCCCTCCAGATGGGCTGCTGGTGAGCATAAGTCCATTTCTCAGCTGTCACCTGAGTCTTGAGAAAATGCGGGCCTCCTCTTCCAGGTCAGATGAGCAAGGTAGAAGGCCTGTCCCAGTCAGTCACAGCACTCTGTGGCCTCTGGGTCTTAGAGCCACTCCCCAAGACATACAGCACAGATAGCTCCTTTATCTGCGGGAGAGTGGAGAGCAGAACTGGGATGGGCCCCAGGACTTCTGGCTGCCAGCCCGGGCTGGTGGCTATCCGTGGAGCCAGCCACCTCTCATCTTACCTGCCTCCTGCTCAGGCTCAATGCTGTGGCCATAGCCATGTCTGCAAACTTCAAATATAACCAGATCCTTTCCCTCTTCAAATTTCCATTTTGTCAAATGTTTCCTATTATCTTTGGAACAGAGACTGAAGTCCTGAAGAGGGCTTTCCAGGGCCCCTGTTTCCCAATCTGTCTCCCTCCATGTCCTCATCAAGCGTGGTGCTCCTGGCACTGGTCACACCCCACCATAGCCACCTTGAGCTTCCTTCTGTCCTCAGAAGCACTATGCTCTGTGGCTCTGGTCCTACACATGTGTCCACCAGGCCTAGAACACTCCCTCCCAGTGAGCTCCTCCTGGTCATCCAAGGCTTTGACCCCTAAGGATCACTAATCCCTAAGGAAGAGAGCTCTCCCTGGCACCCATCCCTAAAGTGGCATCCACTTCCCCTCGGCCTCCCTCACGACCACTGTTCCAGGGGCCATTTTTCCCAACAGCCAGGCTGCTGCAGGGTCACGACTGCCCAGGATCCATGTGAATCAGCCGCTGTTATGATGTCTGGCTCTAAGGAGGGCCTAGAAAAATATCTGTTGAGTGAACAAATAAACAAATAGCTGAATAAAAAGCAAAAACAGAATCAATATCAGGCCACGAAAACATCCTTACTATCTTTTCATTCACGTTTTGTTACTTTTTTAATGAATATTTATTTAGTATCTGCTATGTGCCAGGAATTGCTCTAGGCACAAAGAAAAAAAAAAAAAAATATATATATATATATATATATATATATAAAACAGTGAAGAAGACAGGCAAAAATCCCTGCACTCATGGGATGGCTTGCGTTCTTGTTAAAGGAAACACTTAATGATGAAAATAAACAAAATGCGTAGCTTGTAATATGGTGCTTGGCAGCAGGGTACGGGCGGCACGGGGAGGGAACAGGAGACCCTGACACGCCCGTGCGGACGGCAGGCTGCTAACACCAAATCTCACGCTACCAAAGGGGTACCCGCCACCTGCATTCCTCCAAATTTCTTTTCTTTTTTATCGAATTCCCCTAATGGTGTACATTTAATTAGCTTTCTATTTTAGTGCTATTTTAGCTCATTCTGAGATAATATATGGGTCAGGCATCATTCTGTTCCCATCCAATGATCTCTTTTGGATAAATTCCTAAATGGAGAATTATTTAATCAAAATGTACATTTTTAAGATCTCATGATATACTTCCATTTTAAATAATTTTAGTGACTTACAAGGCCATTTTAGCAAAAACAACTGTACCACTTTCATCATATCATCTACAAGACTGAGAACTATGATTTTTTTTGTTTACAGTTATTTTAGTAGATGTGAAAATGCTATCTCAAGGTTACACTCATTTGTACTTCTTTGATTCTCCTGTTTTTATTTTTAAATCTGATGACTAACAAAGTGCTTCTTTACAGTGTGGAAAAGCATGACTGTTTACTAAACTAGAGGTCTCTGTACTTTTGATAAGAGAGCAGAAAATCAAAGATCATGATTTCCATGAAATGGAATTTCCATAAATTCCATGAAATGATCAGGCTGTTGCATTAGGACAATGGGATCATGAAAACTACCAGAAATTGAAATATAAAAAAGACTGATAAGGTTCCAAAGGCAAACCTGCCATGTTGCAATCTTGTCAAATACTTAAGCATCAAATACTAAGGACAAATAAACAATAATCACATACAGGACTAAGGACTAAAGTTCCTAAGGGTTCACAGACCATTAATACATTTTGATCAATTGAAGAGTCTTTTATTTGCCTTTGCTGAGCAAAGATTTTGGGGTTTACATCCTGGAGGCCTGATTATTCAGATTACTTCTGTGTGGCTGAATAAACTAGTAACTAAAGGTTTTTTTAGTTACTATTTCATTTTAAAAATTATACTACAGAGCTATTTACATCACTCCTGACTCTATTTCATCCCACATTTTTTAAACTGGAACATGGACTCCGTCCCAATCACATGGCTTCTAATTTTTACTTTCAAAGTAACTGGAAATTTCCACTGCTAATTTAAATTTACTGTCAAATATGAGATATTCTACACAATTTAAGTTTTTCTTATTCTCTGGCATATTTTTTTCTTTTGCCATTAACCAGATATTGTGTCTTTTGGTTTCAACTAGATTTCACGCACTTATATTCTTTTCTTCAAAAAAGTGTGACATAATTTACATTTAATCATATCGACCATTTCTGATACGCAGTTCTAGGACTTTGACACATCAGGTCACAAATAATGTAACAGCTACCTGAATCAAGATGTAGAACCATTCCATGACCTTCAAAAACATCCTTACACCCCTCGGCAATGAACCTCTCCCTCTGTTTTCCACCCCTGGCAGCCACTGATCTCTTTTGCCTCTTCCAGAATATCAAGTAAATGGAATCATATAGTAAGCAGTCTTCTGAGTCTGGCTTCTTTCATTTATGAGAATGCATTTGAGATTCATCCAGGGTGTTCCATATAGCAGTCCTTTATTCCTTTTTATTGCCAATACAGTATTCTTTTACATGGACATGCCACAGTTTGCTGATCCATTTATTACTTAAAGTACATAGGAGTTGTTTTCAGTGTAGCCAAATTGTGAATAAAGCCACTATAACCATTCAGGTATGGGTTTGTATGTGACTTTAAGTTTTCATTTCTCTTGGGTAAATATCAGGAGGGGCAATTCTAGGTTGTACAATGACTTATATGGCTATATATTTTGCATTCCCACCAGTAATATATGAGAGTTTCACTTGTTTCATATGCTTATTCGTCCTTGCATTATCTTCATATTTTTATTTTAGTATTTGTATTAGGTGCATAGTAGTATCTCATCATAATTTTAATTTGCATTTTTTTGATGACTAATGAAGATGAGCAACATATTGGCCATCCACCACTTTTTGCTGACGTCTCCGTCCAAATATTTTCCATGTTTAATTGGGTTAGATATTTTCTCATTATTGAATTTGCAAAGTAATTTATATATTCTGGATACAAGACTTTTGTATTTTGCCGATATCTTCTCAGCCCATCCATGGCATGTTTTTTCTTTTAGTCCATGGCATGTCTTTTCATTTTCTTAACAGTATCTTTTGCAAATCACAAGTTTTTAATTGTGAAGAGGTCCAATTCATATCCCTTTTTAATAGTGTGTGTGTGTGTGTGTGTGTGTGTGTGTGTGTTTCCTATGTCTTTTTACTTCTTGTGCCCCCAACAGTGACCATTGTACCAAGCAGGCACATTTTGGCCTATTTTCACTAAAAACATCCAGTTCCCACTGCACCTCCTTAGCGTGAAAGGAACATATATGAGGACATGGAATGAATACTGAACTGAGCCAAGACGTCTAGATTCCTGTTGTCATTACTTTGCTATTGACCTTGAGCTTATTATTTAAATTCTTTACTTTCCATTTCTTTGTCTACACATTAAAATAAAACCCACCTTACTCCTTTCAGAAATGGTGAAGGATGAAGTGAGAGAAAAGATAGGAAAGCCCTTGTGGCATTGCTGGAATGACTGTTCATGCCCAGGACGTCCGTGAGGGATTATTATTTTTCCCCTAAGAATTTCCCATTAAATTTGACAGGCATACCTGGACCCCATATTACAAAGGTACTTCTATAACCACAAAAATAAAGCTTGAATGTATTTTATGGACCCCATGCCTCTCTTTCACTCTGGAATACCTTTGGCATCTCTGAATTTTCTTTCTCATGCTTTATATGAAATTTCTTTTTTTATATTCCATGTATTTAACACTGGATAATCTTCAGATTTCATTTCTGAACTTATGATTTTTAATATTTTGGAAAGAAATGCTCCAACCAGCATTAGACTTGATTAAGGTTCTTTCCTTTGGACATTTGGCAGAAACATCTTCTTTCAAGAAATAGTGGTGTTATTCAACAATAGAGTATGAGGTTATTTTCTTCTCTTTCTCAAAAAGGGGAATTGAAATATAGCAGAAGATCAAACATTCTCTAGGATATGTATGGTCCTTCTAGTAAAACTAGATAAAGAAAAGGATATTTCTGTGGATGGGAATATTCATGGTTAGGAATTACAGCTATAAGGATCTAAAAATTGAAACCATCAAGGAAAGGAATAAATTTTTAAAAAGATTTAGTCTGTATAACCATTGAAAGTTGATAATTTGTCATATTCATGAAGTTTTTAATATGTTTGTTTAACATTTTGAATTTTTTTAAAAAAATGAAAAAGGCTTCCATATAAGTTAAGAATTAATTTTGGGAAATTGCTATTAGTCTATTTGGGGAAATAGGTAAATCTTACATTGCGCTCTTATAATAGACAGATAGCTCAAATCCAGGATAATTGTTTTTAAATGAAGGTCAAATCATGTCAGTGTTTTGGTCAATGGCTTTCCATCTCCGAGCAGCAGCCAAAGTCCCTACAAGGGCCCATCTGTGGCATCCGCCCATCTTGCTAATGCCGCCTCCTGCCACTCTCCCTTCTTCCTGACCCACTCCGGTTGACTCGCCTTCTGTTCCTTATTCATTTAGCCCCTGTGTGTTCACTGGTGTCTTTTGCCTGCAGATCTCTTTCCTTAATTATTACATAGCTCATTCCTGGTCCAAGACCAGCTGCATAGTCTGTTGGGCCCAGTATAAAATGAAAATGTATTTTGTTAAAAAAAATCATGAAGAATATCAAGATGGTGACAGTAGAAGCCCTCTTTGGGTTACTGGTCTGACATGTCTCCAGTCTTCCCCTTCAATGTGAAGATCTAGTTATAGATACACACGGCACGTCCACATATACCGTATTATATAATATGGCCTCATAAAACCATCTTCCCAGAGGAAAAAAAATTGTTTGACTTTTGGAGTAACTAGCATTCTTATGAATAACTTATTATGTATCAGTTAGGGTAACTTGACCATTTAAACTCTTAAACTGGTCATACCAATCTGAGTTTAACTAAGTGCATGGGATGTTAAGTGTTAGTTATTTAAAAAGAGTCAGAAAGCTAAATGTGGGGGTTCCTGAACCTCAATTTCCATACTGCTGGTTGGGACTGTCTGGGTGTCTATTGCCAAACATGTTGTGGAAAACAGAATTCTCATTTTATATGCCATGCTCCGTTTTTTATTATTAATTCTAAAACTCCTGAAGAATGTTCTAATTATAAATTCTCCTGGCATAGATGATAAAGCAAAAACAAAACCAAGAAAACCAAGAACATTAAAATGCCTTCTGGCTTTGTATGTGTCTGTGTTGAATAATATTTGTTTTCTAAACCTAGCTTCTCTCCTTTTTGGTCAATAATTGTGCATAGTATTTGCTATAGTTTGTGTTTCATGTCCATTTTGCTCGAGATAATGTCCTGTGTCTTTTTTATTCTTCTGATTCATTTTTCCTCTACTCATTGTGTTTTTTATCAAAGAAGTAAACTGATCTTTTCCCCCCAAAATCCACATTAATCCTTCCCACCAAAAGATTTCTGATGTGCTTTTATCGCTGTTTTAAAATAATCCCCATATTCTACCTGATGGCATGAGAGCAGGATGGACTCCAATCACATAAAAATAGACAGAGGCAAAATAAGCCAAAAGTGAAAACCAAAACAGATTCTGGGTGCCAAGCTATAGACTCAGTCAACTGAATAGGAAGGACGGGCTTGGGAGTTCTACAAATCTCAGTACAAGGTGAGAACAGGACCTAATGTTGAAGCCCTGACATCCTGATTATAAGCACTATTTCTAGGGTCAAGGGTAATAGTTCCTTATTGGAAAGCCCCAGTTACAAAATTCAGGACACATGGATATAAGAAGCTTGTCTGGTCATCAGAAAGGCTAGTTAGACAGAGAAGAGCTTAGTGAATTAAAGATCAGCTATGATGGAAAGCCTTGTCACTCAGTGAGGACAAAAAGAAAAAAAAGTCATATTTATGTATTATTCTCAAATGTGTTACCAACATGCAAAGAGCATCTGAGAAGCATGGCAGTCCAGAACATCCCACAGAATACATGGAGAGATTCAAGGATGTCCAGGATGATTCCCGTCCATGAAGGAAATCTCCTCTTTCTCTCCCTCCGAAAGTTTTGAAGACAAACCTAAGAACTCTTCCTACAACAGAAAAGTCGAAGACAGATTTGATCACCTGATGTAGGAGAAATGCTCTCTGCAGTAGGAGCTGGAAGATCAGTTTCCAACACCAGCAATTTCACCAATCAGCTTGAGTAAGTTTCTCTTAGCCCCTCCAGATAAGCCCCTCTGCCAACTAAACACGGTGGGTGGGATGACTCGGCTGACATCATGTAGAACAAAAGAATCACCCAACTGAGGTCTTCTTGAATTTTTGAAACATAACACTGTGACATATAATAAAAACATTGCCTCTGTAAGCTACCAAATTTCAGAGTCACTTGTAATACAATGACAGATAATTCTGTGCCGGAAGTGCGATGCTGTTGTAATAGAACCCGAAGGCACATGGCATTGGCTTTGGAGTCTAGAAGTGAGTGAAAGGTAAAAGAGCCTGGAGACAACTATTGGTAAAATGTCAAAGGGCAGCAGTAAGATGTTTCTGGTGGCCACAGAAAAGATGTAGTGGTAAAAAAGTTTCCTGAAACTGTTGCTTGTTGTAATGTAGCAAAAGGAAAAGTATCTAAGTGAGCACCTGGGTGGCTCAGCAGGATAAGCATCTGCCTTTGGCTCAGGTCATAATCTCAGGGTCCTGGGACAGAGTCCCACATCATGGTTCCCCACTCACTGGGGAGTCTCCTTCTCCCTCTCACTCACCCTCTGTTCTCCCTCTCACTGATAAATAAAATCTTTTAAAAAAAATTTTTTTAAGTATCTAAAGAACTATCAGATCTGGCTAGAGATTTCCAGACAGCATATCAAAAGTACCAACAGGTTTCCTTTGACTCTATGTCATAAAATACTGATGGGGAGGGATGACATCAAATAAGAAAAAGTTCATTTTCATGCAGAATTTGGAGGGAATATAAAGAAGCCAGGACTTATTATTTCCAAAACAAAAATGTTTCCCAGTCTCAGGGTAAAGATCCTTAAAGGTGTTTCTATACGACCTTTATTAAGATTCCATAAGATTTAAGGATTTTCCCAGCAAGATTTCTAGGAATCTTAAGGATATATCAGTGGACCATCTTTTAAAATTTTTTGCCTAAATAAAAAGGCATCCAGAATCTTGAAGGCTTTGTCTCACAGCACCCTGGGTCACAGCAAATAGGGAGAACCTTCTCTGGAAGGGAACTAAGAGTGTGAATTTTCTCTAATGGAATTAACCCTCCAAAAGTCATGCAAATGCTGACGTTTTTGTTTGTATGTTCATTTGTTTGTTTTTTAAAAGATTTTATTTACTTATTTGAAAGAGAGAGAGAGCAGGAGAGGAGTGAAGGTCAGAGGGAGAAGCAGACTCCCTGCTGAGCAGGGAGCCTGATACAGGACTGGATCCTAGGACTCCAGGAGCATGACCTGAGCTGAAGGCAGTGGCTTAACCAACTGAGCCACCCAGGCACCCAACACTTAAGTTTTTTAAGAGAACTGTACTATAGAAGTAGTTAGCTAGACCACGGTCCAAAAATGAAAAGATACCTCTGTGCCCACAAAGGAAGTAGACTGAGACAACAGCTCAGCTGAAAACACAGGCTACTCAGGGTAAAACCAAGAGCTCAGAGAACAGAGATGGGAGCCATGGAGAACCATTCCCAGGGAGGAAGACTGCCCCCATCAAGGAAGTGGCAACATGACCCACCTGGATTTTATTATATTTATTTTATTATTATTTTTATATATTAATGCTATAGCACCATTGTCTGTTGGCTATGAAGGGGAAGATAACTTGTCTGTTTATTCAACACATCTTCACATGCAGACATACTCAAAGAACCAGCCCTGAGGCATCTCATTAGTTTCTAGACTTTTTTTCTTTTTTTTTTAAAGAAGGCTTCAGGCCCAGCATAAAGCCCAACATGGGGCTTGAACTCATGACCCTGAGATCAAGACCTGAGCTGAGATCAAGAGTCAGACGCTTAACTGACTGAGCCACCCAGGCAGCCCCTCTAGACTTTTTTTTATATCACAAGACCCTGGACTTCAGCCTAAACCTGATGCTAGAACAGAATGAGAATTTAAGGAGTCTTGGGAGGTGTAAATATATTTGTAAGTGGGGGAACTATAAATGGTTTGTGATAGACTAAGGACGTTCACAGTTCAAATCTCTTCCCCTTGCAGGGTGGGGTCTCATCTTCATGTAAGCTGGCCTTGGTGACTTGTCTGACCACAGAATGCAGCCCAATTGACAGCCTGGAGTTTTTGAGAATTGATCATAACAAACCTTCCAGCTTTCCCCTTGCCTCCGGCAACACTTTCTGGGAACCGTGTACCACCATGCAGGTAGGCCTTCCCGGGGACGGTCTGACTTCGCGCAGTCCTCCAGCTCTCTGCCGTGAGGATCAGACCAAGCGTGAAGCTCTCTCGGGCCCTCCGGACCAGCCAGCTCACCAGATGAATATTACAGAGTGACCTCAGTCAGCTCCATGTAGAATTTAAAAACAGCCCCACTGAATAAGCACTGTCTAAATTTCTGACCCACAAAACTGTGAGTAAAAAATAAAATGATTTCTCATTTAAGCTGCTGTATTTGAGGAAATGTGTTACATAGAAGAAGAGGTCTCTTTCTCTTCGGGGGTCTCAATCTCCTCACCAACAAAATGTAAGATTGGAATCATACCTGTAAGTTTCTTCTAACTTCACAAAATTAGCGAAATAACATATAACTGTTTTTATCGAACTATCATAATCTTACTTACAAAAGCATCTATAGATAGTAAGCATTACAAATTTTGTCACTTCTGACTAAAATATCAAAAGTAGAGTGAAAACACTGGGGAATTACTGTCCAGACATGCTAACCAAAATTCTAGTTGAAGATAGGTTACCAAGAATAATGTTTTTGGAGCAAGACATTTGTAGTGGCTAGCTAAATGTACCCAAATTACTTTCTATCTAGGGTGGCTCAGTTGGTTAAGTGACTGCCTTCAGCTCAGGTCATGATCCCGGAGACCCGGGATCGAGACCCACATTGGGCTCCCTGCTCGGTGGGAAGCCTGCTTCTCCCTCTCTCACTTGCCCTGCTTGTGTTCCCTCTCTGACTATGTTTCTCTCTGTCAAAATAAATAAAACCTTTAAAAATTTTTTTTAAAAAAATCTACGTATTTCAAACAAAATTTCCCTTGAACAAAGCATAGAAAAATTGATCCAGAAAATTAATTTCTATCTGCAAACAGATTGGTGACTATGTATGTATGTGGGTAAATGCACGCATTTCCGTCTATTCATTTAGTACCAGAATTCCTCACTCAGAGTCTCTGTACCCTCATGGAGTCCATGGATAGAATTCAGGGGGTCCATGTATCTTCATAGGAAAAAAATATTTATTCTCCCTAACCTTTAATTGAATTTAGCATTAACTTCAATTACGAATGCAGATATCAAAACAGAAAAGTGTCTGAGTTTTATCACCTAGTTAATCATCAGTATTTTTCACATCACTTAACAGTTGTTACAGATATCTCAAATTATCACTTATACTCATCACAACTTTGGCTTTAGGGTTGTGAATCCCATTCATTATGTAACGCATTAATAAAGACATATACGTAGGGGCGCCCGGGTGGCTCAGTCGGTTAAGCGTCGGTTTATCGGTTAATCAAGACTCTTGATTTCAGCTCAGGTCGTGATCTCAGGGGCATGAGACTGATCCCTGCATTAGTTCCATGCTCAACAGAGAGACTGCTTGCAATGCATAGGCTGCTTAAGATTCTCTCTCTCTTCCTCCCTCTGTCCCCCCACTCATGCCCTTAATCAATCAATCAGTAAACTTTTTAAAAGAATAAATATATATATGTATGTTCGTATAATATGTATCCTACTAGCCCACAAATTTTCGATTGCTGTTCTGAGAATATTTTATCATAATTGGCTTCCTTTTTTAAAAATTTTTATTTATTCACTTCAGAGAGAGAGAGAGAGCGCGCGCGCACAGCAGGGCGAGAGGCAGAGGGAAAAGGAGAAGCAGACGCCCTGCTGAACTGGGAGCCCAAGTTTTAATGCTATGAGCTTTAATTTATGTATTTGAAAACATTCCAAGAAAGGATTCATAAGCTTCCCGAGACTACCAAAGGGGTCCATGGCTCCAAAAGGTAGAGACCCCTGGTTTTGAGCCCACACTGTACGCACTGAGCTCATAGGATTCTCCAGCCACCTGGCACATTTTAAGTACCTGCCATGGGCCCATGTGCTCTCAGAGGCCAGCACACCAATCAATACATGTTAGTTTCCTCTCATGCTCCCTTTCCTCCTCCTATTTCCCACGTTAGTTGCTCTGAGTATCAGCCCCTGTTTTAGGTTTTAGTATCCCCTTTCACCTATGCCCCCTCATTCTCTATAGATAATTCTGACTCAAATATTATTTTAGGTAAGATAGAAGTTCTTCATTTTATCCATGTCCAGTGTTTCTACTGCTACATAGAGGCTGTTCTCTCTTGAATATATATTTCCAAATGTCATGCCTCTTCTGAGTTTGAAAGTCTAAATTTCCAACTGCCTGCTCACCTTGAATCCCTTCACACACTTCAAATTAGACAGGCTCCTCCATGATCAGCTCTGGCCATCATACACTCTGACTCACACTGAGCCCGAGGCAAACACAGAGGTAGCAAGGCTCTGTATTAGAATCCGGGGTGCCACATGGGTTTAACTCTCTCTCCCTAACTCCCCAATTTCGGCATACTTAATGTAACGTGTCTGAAATCCACTTCTCTTACCTGACCCCGATTCTGCTCAGTCCTTACCATGACGATTTTAATGATCTTTTAAAGAATTCCATGCTTCTGGGAATCTCACTTTTTTTCATTCCAACTAGAATTATTGTTCTTACCTCACGTTCCACCTTAACAGTAGCATCACCTAGACCCATCACTCTCACTCAGGTGATTTATGAAAATACACATTGCTGGGCCCCGCGCCGGGAGCACCTGATTCAGCGAGTCTGTGGTAGGGCCTGGAAATCGGCATTTCTAACCAGTTGCCCAGTGAGGCTGATGCTGCTGATCAGGAAACCCACATGAAAATTACTGCCCTAGGCATTGGTCTTTAAACCTATGCTTATTATTTATAAATTATATTCATGTTCTAATGCACTAATATTGTGGGTGTATTAACAGGAAACACACCAAAATAATCATAAAAAGGATGAGACAAAACAAATAGAAAATTCAATAATATTCTTCCTGCATCCAAATGGATGTATACCCTACATCAGAGGATTCTGAAAGGGACAGAGATTAAGAATAAGCCTGTGGCTTGAAATATAAAGCCCTATAATGTGTCTTTCTAGTCAATTAGAGCCTATTTGCTTTCTAATCCTGGCTCTAGGCCCTAGGTTACAACCTTAGGAAACTTTTCTAATCTCTCTAGGCCTCTATGTCTTCCTGTATAAAATGGAGATAATACTAGTAACTGCTTCATAGGATTGTTTTCAGGAGGAAATAAATTCTTACACATAACAAAGTCCCTAGCATATAGTGAGTGCTTGATGAATCCCGACTATTGTGATTGCTCCCGGTTAGACACTTTATGTTATAACCATGCTAAGCAGCTCACTGTCTCCTGAATAAATATCTACAACACAAGGTCTTTTCTTGGGCCATATCCTCTGCCAGGGATATACTTCCTTCACCTCCACTCGGTAAAATAGTTCTCATTTTTCACAGCCCCGCTGAAAATGTTATGTCTCCTGTGACAACTTTCCCAAATCTCCGGCATAATTAATTGCTTTCTCTTCTCTGTTCCCAGAGCACTTTTGGAAGACTCTGAAAATGGCTTCCCATTATGCACAGTTGCTCACACGCCATGCCATCTCCTCCAATATTGTGAGCTCCTTGGATGAATAATGTCAAGTCGATGTATGTATCCATCACATTGCCCAAGAAAATTCTCGGCACGTAATAGATGCTGGATACTGACTGCACAACAGGGCAGGGACATGAGGGTGACAATCCTCGCCCAGTACCATAGCATAGCCTGTGACTTGCATTCTGCTGTGAATGGTGTCTTCCCCAAGTGACTCCCCACTTCAGCCCCTCTTTCTTTGGTCCACTGAGTAATGAGGTCTGTGATATAATAAAAAATAAATATTTGTCCCAGGTTCCCGGCACACAGCTCCTAGAACTCTTGGAATCTCCCGAGTGAGAAGAGTGTCTTTTGCGTGCTAGTGAGAGGACTGGTTCTGGGGGCTCCCGGGTGGCTTTGGGATGGAGGTTGTTCACCAGAAAAAAAACAAATCTTAATCACAAACTTGGAAATTTCAGTCCTATCCCTTATCTTCTGGAGAAGGGAAAAGGCTAGAGATTCAACTAAATCACCAATGGCCAAGGATTTAATCAATCATGCCTATAAAGCAACCTCCCTAACAACCCCCAAACAACAGGGTATAGAGAGCTTTCAGGTTGGTGAATGCACACAAGGCTGGGAGGGTGGTACATCCCAACTGCACGTGACAGAAGCTCCTGGGCCCGGGACCCTTCTGGATCTCACCCTATGTCCCTCTTCACTTGGCTGCTCATTTGTATTCTTTAAAATATCCTTGTAATATACTAGTAAATATAATTAGTGTTTTCCTGAGTTTTGTAAGCTGTTCTGGCAAATGGTTACACCTGAAGAGGGAGTTATGGGAACCCCAATTTAAAGCAGGTTTGTCAGAAGTGGCAATCAGACTTCACGTTGGCGGGAGGCCGTGTCATGAGATGGAGGCCCTGACCAGGGGGCTCTGCGCTGACTTTGGGTACTTGGTGTCAGATTAAACTGAATTGTTGATGTTGGAGAATTGACTGGTGTGGGAAGGAGGGGAAACGCCACCCATTTCTTGTTAGAGTGTGAATAAAAACAGTTCAGAGAAGCCAGTTTGGTTTGTATGAGAGTGCGCAGCCCTCTGATAGAAACATGCTCGCACAGGGAGCCTGGGTGGCTCAGTTGGTTAGGCGACTGCCTTCAGCTCAGGTCATGATCCTGGAGACCCTGGATCGAGTCCCACATCGGGCTCCCTGCTTGGTGGGAAGCCTGCTTCTCCCTCTCTCACTCCCCCTGCTTGTGTTCCCTCTCTGGCTGTGTTTCTCTCTGTCAAATAAATAAAATCTTAAAAAAAAAAAAATTGAAAAGAAAAGAAAAGAAACATGCTTGTTAAGCCCAAGAAACGGCACACTGAACCGCTTCCGCCAGCGCCACATCCTGTCCATCTAGAGAGCATGTTACCAAAATGGGGACAGACGGAGCCTAGCAGTTTTGATACCTCAATTCTTCTTCCACCTGGTTTACATAATGTTATGGCCTTGGGAGATTTAAAAAAAAATAAAAAAGTGCCTCTCCTTAGTATGAAAACTCTCCCCAACCCCAGTCCATAAGGTTGCCCAAGCTCGTAAGGCCCCAGAGGCTTCTAACTGTGTTTCCCATGCGAGCGCCTGACCCACCTGTTTCAGTACAGTCCAGGGCCCATCTGCATCCACGCGAACCACAGGTAAAATGGGTCCGTGTCTGTGCTCCCTGCTCACCAGCACTGTGGTGCTTGTCTTAGGCTGCAGTTCCTTCAGGGTCGCCCAGTTCCCTGAGTGGGTTCCCTGAGGGGGCTTGCTCTTTGAAAGTCCTCGATGCCCACTGCATGAAAGAAAAAATGAAACCAAATTTTACTGACATTTTAATAAACCAACCAAAGCCCTTCCACCACGTGCTAACAAGGTCAACATCGGCACCCTCCCTCTGCCAAGCTCGACATTCAGTGGAGGTCTGTTTACATGGACTCGTGATTAGTGGACTATTTTATTGTGAAAGGAGAGCTAGTTTTGTGTCACATAAAGAGTATTCTTAAACCACAGCACACAGCATGAGGGAGCCAGATATGCCCTTGTCAAACCTAATGAAAGAAGAATATCAAACCCATTAAAAGGCTAAAGTCCAATCACCCTTCAGTGATTTTTCTTTTCATCAGCAAAAATGCTCATTAATTCTAATATCTTTGCTTTTAGGCATGAGCTTCGAGATCTGAACAGAAATTTCATTTGTAATGAATACATTTTGACAGAAGTAGAATTATGATGATTCCACTGGTAATAATAATAATAAACCATATGAAAGCAACCAGAGGATTCTGTTCTCTAAGCTGGCAGGGGATCTGTGAGACCCTCTCTCTGTGACATGGTCTCATGATGCTCCATAAACATCTGTATAAATAGTGTGACCATAAAATCATGAGGCTGAGACTTCTAACTGACATACCAGAATACACAGATCCAGAAAGCAAACATCCATTATTGGCTTGATCTGGCGATCAAGACATGGATTCTTCTTTTGAATAATCCTGAATGCCTACTTAAGAGCCTGTATTGGGTTAGTTTATAGGGATGCCTTCTATGGGGTGGGAGGTTATTGTAAGGATACTTGGGCAAGCAGGTAGAAGACCACAGAGTTACCTTGGAACCCAGAGACTCCAAGTGTGGGACTACTTAAAGAAGAAGATAATCATTCTCCATGATTTAGAAATATACATTCTCCATGTATATTTACCATTAGAGAAAATTTCAGAGTTCTGCATATTATAGGTATTTAACAAATATTTGTTCAGTAAGTAAGTGAACTGGTTCAGCTTTGCCACTACCCAACCCTATCCACCAATTGCTTTCCTGATCTTTAAGGAAGAAGACTACCCATTCCCACAAACTAATTCCACAATCCAACCCCACAACCACACTATAGGGAGAAGAAGGGCTCATGGAACTACCATTCCAGCACTGGGCTCCTCACCTTCAAAATTATTTAACATGAAAGAACAGACTATCACTTATTTCAAATTTAAGTCACTGTACTTAGGTGCTACCAGTGACCCAAAATAGTTTCTAACTGATCCTAACGTCTACTACTGCTCCCATTTCACAGAAATACAAATGAGTTCATAGAGATCCAGATGCTTGCACCAAACCACACAGCTAGAAAGCACAAAGCCACGCCCTCAAACCCTGGTCTCTGGTAGCAAAGCCTTGTTCTTCCTAATGTGCCCATGACCACCACAGCCATGAATCAATAGAGCAATTAGAATTGTTATGTCTATTGTAATATTGAGTTAGAAAAAGGATTTGGTTTCAATAGATCAAAGAGAAAAGAAATTAGAAAAAGAGCCTGTGGGGAAATGTGTATGTGGAGAGTTGCCAGAAGAGAGGCCAGCCAAAAAAAGGATTTAACACAATTGCTTATCAAATGGGCAAAGGACAGGACACACAATTCACAAGTGAGGACACATAATTAGAAGACAAATGGGGGAAACATTTTATTTCTGTAGATATCAAGGAAAGGCAAATTAAAACAATAGTTTCATGCCTTCTAAAACAACAAAAACAGGAATGGCAACACCCAAGATTGCCAATCGTGCTGTGAAACTCATACACAGATGTACCTGGTTGAAAATATAATTTAGAAAAATCATTTGAAACAAACTGATCTCTTACCGTCAAGAGTCATACGGATGTGTACACCCTTTATCTTAAGGAAAATATCTAAAAGAAGTATCTTTATAAAGATGCCAACGATGGCAACCATGGCAATAAAAAACAGCAAAAGTTCAAAATTAATTTGTGTCCATGAGCAAGAGGATGCTTATGTTATACAGAGCATTAACATGGTAGACTATTATACAGAGTTGGCTCAGGTCCCATCGGCTCCCGTCTGGACCACTGCAGTAAGTTTGTTCCTTATTTCCGGTTTTGTCCTCTCCAATCCAGGCTTCACCGTGCCACCAGAGGGGTCTAATGAATATGGCGCTCCCGCTATGGCCCTGCCTGATGGAATTCCAAATTCTTAGAGAAGCCCCTAGGGCCTCTGTGAACTCTGTTCCCCTTGCCTCTCCAGCCTCCTTTCTTGGTGTTGGCCCCATCTAGAGGCCTCTGTTCCTACTGCACTGAACACCACGTAAACACATTCATTTCCTAAGTCAACATCCATATCTCAATGTCTGCTTATTAGTTGTACCCTTTCCCTGGAATACCCTACCCTTCTTTTATCTCCACTTGGCAAAACCCTTCTGAGTCTTCAAACCCAACTGAAAATGTCAGCCAGGCTCTGCTCACGCACCTCAGAGTTAGTGAGGCCTTTACCTGTGCAACACGTGGAAGTTTGCCTTCAAGATCAAGTTTACTCACTGCCTCTGTGTCAAGATTTGTTCTTGATATTTTAAATCTCCATTCTCAGGTGAAATTATCCATGCTTGTCTTGGGGCCTCTAGTAAACCCATGACAGAAGTTTGTCATAGCTCTTGTCAGTACTTACTGCCTGTGTTTTTACGTATGTCTCCCTTGAACAAACTCCTTGAGGTCATGGGCTCATCACCCTGGTTAAACACATCAGCATTTCATTTGCCACCATTTATTTAATGCTTACTATCCGCCAAGCATTGGGCTATGATTTTTGCATTTCATCTCTTTATCTCATATCTCATGAAAATCACACAACTCTAACAAAGCATGTTCTTAATTATTCTCAATTCAAAAGATGAGGAATTGAGGTTCAAAACAGTTAAGCTGTGCCAAAAGCATCAAGTGAGCAAATGGTTTAGCCAAGAGCTGAACCCTGATCCACTTGATTCCAGCTGCCTAGCCACCATGAGGTCTCATTCTCTTTCCTAACAGAGCTGACAAAATGACAGGTGCTCAGTAGTGGTTACAAAAATTAAATTATGTGGCAATAGTGGTAAGTGTTTAAAACAGATAGAATAAAAGCAGAATGTAAAAATATATCTATGCCTTGATTGCAACCCAATTAAAACTGTGTGTGCACATTGGACTAAGACTGCATGGGTACCTGGCAGCAACAAAGGTCAATTTATTAGAGAAACAAAATTTTTAAATTGGTTTTCCTTTTGCATAGTATTCTTAAAGGCAGAGAGTGACTAGCTGTTCCATCATCAGAGCTCATAAGACCATCAAAATATCAAATAACTAGAGAAATCCAGAAGCCAGATGTCCTAAGTGGATAATATCACTGATTATTCCTGGTGGAATCTGTATGCACATCAATAGATCAGAAAAATGGAGAAGTAAAAAGGAGAAGAAATGTCAGTTTCCTTTGGTCCTGAGTTGCCATACATAAAGAGGACTTGCACAAAACCTTAACTGTGTGAAACATAAATAAAAGAACTTCTCAGGAGCAGGGTGCCTGGGTGGCTCGGTTGGTTAGGTGTCCTATTCTTGATTTCAGCTCAGGTCATGATCTCAGGGTCCTGAGATGGAGCCCCATGTCTGGGCTCCGTGCCCAGGGCAGAGTTTGCTTGGGACTCTCTCTCCCTCTCCTCGTGCCCCTCCCCCCAATAAACAATTTTAATAATAAAATCAATTAATTAATTACTTAAGAACTTCTCAGGCCCATTTCCTAAAAATTAATTCTGACACTGAATTTTTAAGTAAGTTCTCCACCCCATTCAAAGAATGTTTTGGAAGAAGAGGAAAGAAAAGCAAGAGAAGGAAGACAAGGGATATGAAAAAAAGAAGAAAAGGTGGGGAGATAATTTCTGATTTGACAAAGGGGAAAAGAAAAAGGCCAGTTAAAATTCAAATAAGTAGACCGACTGGTTTTCTTAAGAACCCTCCCCGAAACTTTGCATTTCAGAATGTGCTATTGCTTAACTTCACCCAAGGATCGGAAAAATGGTAGCACCATTAACAGAAATGTGAAATCAAGAGGAGGCGGCTCTTCAGGAAGGAAAAGAAGCCTATAAAGAGCACTCCATAAATATTTGTGAATAGACCATTAAATAAAAGTGCCTTCTTTGTTGTGTTTCAGTTTCCAATAGGACATTTTTCATGACCTGCCAAAATTAGGAATACCTCTTCTCAAGGGGCAAGACTACATTTCAGTTAATTTCCTATTTCAATAAGATAAAAACTGCACATCAGCAAGAAACAGGGGCAGGCTATATCGTTCCTTTAGTCTTGTATTTGGAATCAAATTCAGGGCTCAGAAATAGCCAGGCCTTGTCTGTACTGCTCTTGCCCTCTGCCTAAGGATGACTGATGATAAGGGGTTCCCTTGGCTGTCCAAGCAATCCGAGCCTTTCTAGTTCAAAACAGGTTGGGTGCAGATCAGAAGGAGTTTGTTTGCAGTGGAATGGAGCCAGTCTGAAAGTCTTATATGAAGCATCTCATCCTCTGTATTGTTTCCCTGAGGGCAGAAAGGATAGGAGTATTGTGGTACCCAGGTGTGACTAGCTGGGAACCCAAGGATCAAATTATTCATATGTTTAAGTAAAAATATAAAAAAAACGAGAATGTGTAATTTCCAAACAAAGAATATTTTTAAGCAGGGAATTTGGGATCATTTTATAATCTTGCTTGTGGCAGAAGTTCATTTTTGTGGAAGGTATCTTGTCAGTGTCCGGGGAGAGAGACACAGAGCGCTGCATTATTGTTTAGAAACAAGAGATCATATTTTTTATACTGTAATCCCACTTGTTTCCACGAGCAAGAAAAACTCATCCAATGGAGGTGTCCAAGGTGCAGGAAAAAGCTGGAGCTTGGCAGGGTAGGTTGGGTGGGGGTAGGGTGTGCGCGGGTTGGGGCTAACTTGGCATTGAGGCCTAGTTGAGGGCTGTCAATATACATTCCTTTGCAAGTGTCAGGGAAAAGCACAGACTTCTCTTATAATCAGAAACTGATGCCTCCCCACATCACTCAACAGCCACCAGCTCCTCTTTTCCCTAACTCTGTAAGTCAACAGGAAAAATAACACTCCTGAAATAAGAGATTCATTTCTCACCAAAATAGAACCTTCTTTTATGTAGCTACACATAAGCTTCTCTACTGAAGCACCAAATTCAAAAGCAGCTATAAGTAAAAAGAATTTGCTCTTATCATAAATAAACGATTGTATATGAGAACTTATTTGCAGTAAAATCTTACGATAAAAATATAATTTATATCCTAGTTTCTCCTGTGTATTTTATGTAATATCCCAGTAAAATATTTCCATTTTACAACATGTACCTATTAAAATCATTCCTTATAAAACTGTCAGCATAAAATAAAATACAAAAACTGAAAGGAAAAAGCAGAGGAAAAGAAAATATATCACAAAGAGGTGGATGAAAGCAACAGAAAGATGCTGGTGGCAATCCTCCCAGTGGGATATAAATAACAGGGATATAGAGGCGGGGAAGGTGCCGATAATTAACTAGGATATTGAAAGGTGGGAAATACTTTAAAACTTCTTAGACTGTTAGTCTTTTCTCCCCGCTAACAAGGAATTCTATCACAGTAAGATTCGAAAGACAGGACCTCACGAGTGAGATAGGATGAGTCTACAAAACAAGTTCATTAAAAACAAAGTTTCCTGGAAATGGCAACACTGTCTGCCAAATGCTGCCTGACATCTGATTGAAATTTACACTCAAGTAAACAGGTGCTCCTCCCATTTAAAGGTGGAGGTGTAGCCTGCTAGCCAATGACCCCTTAAAACCAGCTCATTAGATCTGTCATTCTCTGTTAGGTTGTATTTGGTTTCAAATTTACAGAAAACTTGCAAGAATAATTGAAAGAATTCTAGATACCCATCCTCCTGCTTCTACAACTATTAATGTTCTACTACCTTCTCTTTGTGCGTGCGTGCGTGTGTGTGTGGGTGGGTGTGTGTTTGAGCACTGGAGAGTAAGTTATACATTTATGATACCCATTTACCCCTAAATCTTCAGTGTTTATTATTTCTGAGCACTCTCTTACATAACTAAGGTAAAATGATCAAAATCAGGAAAATAGTATTTAATATCTAATCTATAGATCTTATTTAAATTTGTCAGTCGCCCCAACAACAACCCCTATGTTTTTTTTTTTAAATGTGATAACCAAAGAAGGAAGAAAAAAATCAAAAGAAAGTTCTGGTCCAGGATCCAATATAGGATTATACACTGCATCCAGAGTAGGTCTCTTTTTTTCCCCCTTAATCTAGAACAGTCCCTCACTCACTTTGTTTTCCTGACCTTCACTTTTTGAAGAGTACCAGCCAGTAATTCTATAGAATAACTTGCTTTTTTCTGATGCTTCCTGATGATTATATTTGGATCACATATTTCTGGCAGGAATACCACAGAGGTGAAGTACTTTCTCAGCGTATCATATCAGGAGGCAGACATTGATATGTCCCATAAATGGTGCTAACCTTGATCGTTTTGTTAAACTGGAGCCCACTGTAGAATTAGTGCTTTCCATTTTGTAATGAAGAAGTAGAGAAACTTCTAAATTTTTTTTAAAAAATAAAAAAATAAGCGGAGATACTTTGAGATTAAGTAAATGTCCTGTCCCTCATCGAATCTTCACCCACTGATTTTTAGCACCTATTTTGACCAATGATAGTTGTGATGGGGCCAAATAGGAAGGGACACCATGCCTGTTGAAGTGGTATATTAACACCGCTGAGGTATCCAGTGGGTTAATTGTTGACTTGTAAAATAAAGCAGTACCTGTTTTTTATGACAATCTATTGAAGAACAAAAAGATCAACAAAATTGTCCTAGTTAATGGAACTCTATAAAACATACAATCCATTTTCTGTTCATCAATAATTCTCAATGGAAGGGTAGAGTTTTTATTGCTATTATAAAGGTCATAGGCTTTAAAAAAATTGAGAAATACTGTACTTGATGCTTTCCTTTCAAGAAAAATTAACCTCCAGTTTAAAAAATGAAATTTTTTATTTTTGTCTGAGTAGCTCTTCTGTTTTCATGGAAAGACATTTGGAATTATGTAACCAACCACGTTTTTGTTTTCTTTTGACAACACCTGCTAGAAAATGTAGAGCCTAGAGTATGTCCAATTCACAGTGATGGGTCTTTTAAGCTTGCATTTGGGGATTCATTTCTGGACCACTTTATGTTTCCAGCTAGTTTTTCTTTCTTCTTTTGCTCTAATTTCTTATTTATGTATCTTGTTTTATTACATATTTTTGTAGCCAAATTGAGACATTGTGGACTGAAACTGGCATACAAACTAATAAATACCCTATGCTTTCTTTGTTTCATTAGTTTATCTGTCTTAAGTGCCCAGAAACCAAATTTCTTATCAACGAGGGCTATCTTATTTTGTTCTATTTGACATGATATGTTGAAGGAGGGGATGGTGAAAGAATTCATGAGAAACCTCAAGTCAATGTCATTGGCTAATTCAGTGGCTTATGCTTTCCAGGACCCCAAATAATGAGATGGGTTATTGCTGGTCACATGATATAAGTATTTCTTGGTGCAAGTAAAAGAACACCAGGCCAAGCACCAGAAGGCCCAGGGATGTTGTAATTCCCCTCTGCCATAGACTAGGTATGTGACTTTGAAGAAATCCATTCTGCTCTCTGACCTATGACATTCTTGTCAAAAATCACTGAACCTGCCTATCCCACCAAATTGTTGGAAAACTGAACAGGAAAATGCTTCAAGAACTGCAGGGTCCAAGAGTTACTTATCATATTCCCATTCAGGAAGATAATCACACAAGAAACAAGTGAGGGAGTACCCAAATAATTTAATTATAGATAGTAGTAAATGCTACAAAAAGAAAAGAGAGTCAAGAATGAAGACACAGAGGATAATTTTAGAGTACACAGACATGATAAGAGCATTGGAATCAGGGATAAGAACTCGAACACAGGAAGCAACCAGGTGTGCACACAGGACTGCAAGAGGCCAGTGTGGCTAACAGGTGCCTGTGCAGGTGGGAAGGGTGGAGGGACAGGGAGGGGCAGCCTTCAGAAGCCAAACTCACTGCAGCCTCCGTGCCAGGAACACAGGCTCTGCGAGTTCACACACTTGGAGGGGCCTCCTGGGCCTGCCTCTCGCCCATCATACTGGAGGTCCTTAACCATTCCCTGCTGTGGCTCTCTCATATATAAAACAGGACTAGTATTAGCAGCTGCTTCATAAAACTGTGTGAGGAGTGAGTGCAGTCTTTTTCAGCCCTGTGCCGGAACAGGTGAGCTTTCCAGAAGGATTAGCTATTATTTCTGGTCCACTCCAACTCATCTATCAACTGAACATCCACATCCTCCCCAAATAAGCTACACAACTCAGGATTCAAGGATATTTCATAAAATGTTTCCATCAAGCAGTGAACTCCTCACGGATAGAGAATCTGCCAGTTTCGGCCCCACAGCACCTGGCACTGATCTTCACACAGTAGGTGCTCAGTAGGTCTCTAACCGGAGTAAAGATTTGTGCAAGGTGGTTCCTGACTGTGCTAACAAGCCAGCCATGAAATGCAGGCAGTAAATCACACTCCCCTATGCCCAGCGCTATACAAAATTTACAACGGGCACAACTTGTTTTTAAACTCAAGCTATGTGAAATGTTTTTAGATCCTCCTAACATATTCGGATGCATGCTCGCCTTAAGTAATGTGTTGTCTCAGGAGTGAGTCCCTGGCTCTGCCATAATAGCTGATTTTTATCAACAATTAGGAAAAAAGGCATTTGTCTGATTACTCGCCCAATTTCGGAACAAATGGCTCCTCAGCCAACCATTGCAAATACCTCCCCACCACCACCAGCATTTCCAAGTTCAGACTTCACATTCTGATCATGCTAGGAATGTAATCAAGTCCCTCCATGGAGATAAGTTAATTATCTCCTCAGGCTATGAGCAAATGCGCGAGTGTGGTTTCTGACCATGTTGCCTAATGAGAGGACACCCCAGAGGAGCTGGAGGGCTTATCAGCTTCCACCCCAGGGCCATATATGGCATCTGGGAGCCGTGGTCCGAACTGATCTGGCCTTCATTCCCCGGGTTCCTCGCCGCTTTTGGCAATGCAGCACTGGACACAGAACTTGGCTCCCTCTGTTTTCCTGCAGCCAGCCTTGCCATGCCCCAGATGGCTGGGGCCGGGGCCCTGGAGCCCACCCCACACCTCCTGCAGCCCAGCACGTCCCTTAGCCCTGGATGTCCCTCCAGAAAGCTGATCCAGCTCTGCTGAGCCTCCCGAGATAGATAAGGGATGAAATCAGCTTTCCTGTCCTCCATCACCGGGCTGCCAGGGACAGCAGGACCCAAAGACTCAAACATAAATCACCTGCCTATCTCCATGTTTTAAACTTCAGCTTTAATCCAGCTCAGAGTGGGATTAGCTGCCTCAGAGACTGCTAATTGCCAGATGGCCGCTGATAGCCGCCCGCGGAAACGTGTGTGTCAGAGCTTGCCCTACAGCCTCGCAAAGTCAGAACTGGAAGGGACCTCAGTGGTGCCCTCCTTCATCATCACAGGGGCCAGGTGCTAGCTCTGGGACAGCAGTGAGTGAACAGCACATGCCGGGGACCTTCCCGAGGGTCTCACTGAGTTGGAAGGGAAAGAAAAGCATTGGGGGACAGCAGTGCATTTCCAGGTGATTATGCCCTGCTGCCCCAGAGAGGGGCAAAGCAAAGAAGCAGAATTAATTTCCTGAATACCTCCTATATTCCTGGCACGACGTCAGCTGTTTCCATGGGTAAGGCCTGTGTTCTAATCCCCGATATGCCATTGACCATGCATGTAATTCTGGACAAGTCACTTCTGCTCTGAGGAAGTCTTAATCCCTCACATGCAGACTAAGGAGGGAAGACTGGGTGATCTCTAAGACAATGGTTCCCACGCCTAATGTGCCCTCAAGTCCCCTGGTGCACATGTGAGAATACACATTGCTGTGTCCCATGCTCAGTTTCTGACTCAGGAGATATGGAATGGGCCTGAGAATATGCATGGCAAGCAAGCTCCCAAGTGATGCTTCTCAGCTGCGGACCACACCTAGAGGTGCACCATGGTAAGATGCAGCCACGAATGCTAGACAGCACAAGCGAAACCATGAACAGATAACACACACATGCACACACACACAAATACACACCTTGAAAAAAAAGGGTAAAATAGAAGAACCCCAAACTAGGAAACCAATTCCAATGGATCCAAGCCTACAGGTTTTCTTAAACTCTTAAAAGCAACTTGAACCCGCATGTGTTGCAAGCCAAATCTAAACTCAAGTGTATGTCCTCCTATGGCCTAAGTCCCTTCCTTGGAGAAGTATTAGGTGCTGTCTTACACCCAGGGAGCCCACAAGCCTGAACGACAGGAGTTCATTAATGCAGTCACACTCAGATGGAGACCCAGATGGTGTCCCAGAGAAGCATCTCAAGTGTCTCTGGCATCTGGTACACCCAGACATTCACCCTACCTTCTATGAGGACTGCAATCAGTGAAGGTACCACCAGGATGGAGACAATGCGGGAGTGCTCACAATCTCTTCTCTGGTGTGTCCAGGGGTCCATGTTCCCCAAGTACCCACCCAGAGTACTGCCAACCTCCCAGGACATCTGCAGATAGTTTCCAAGAAATTTCTCAAAAACATCAAGCCAAAGAAAATATGCATATATTGAAAAGCTCAGAGAAATGCTTTGAGTGTTCCTAGGGAAAATGTTTGATTCTTGACAGAGTTATGAGCCAAATAACCAAGATCAGAGCTACTCAGAAAAGGTCTTCCAGATCCCATAGAACAACAAATATTTGCCCTGGAAAAGGAAATCAGTGAACTTCCACAGGGCTTTGCTTCTTGGGAAGATGTGTCATAGCTAAAATCCAAGAAAGTCTGACATATTGTCATTTCTGGCCTCTGATCCTATAGGCACATCCACTGTCATTGCAGGCAGGGTAAGTGATGTTGCTGAGGATGGGAGTCAAAGTGAAAGAAAAAAATCCCTCCTTCCCCAAGTCCCCAGGAGGCACCCAACAGGTTTAACCTAGGGCTGGAGAGAGAGTTAAAAACTTGGCATTGATAACAAGTGAAATAGAAACTAAAATATTTATTTGATTGAACGACTAGAAGAATTTAAAGGGGTCTATATATTCCACAGAAGTTACCAAAAAGAAGACCAGAATATACACTACGTGGATGAAGAAAAGCAGAAGCAAATGACTGCCAGAAACAGGAGACATAAATAAGAGAACATAGAAGGATGAGACAGCAGAATGAAGACAAAGGCTTTCCTAAAAGACAAACCAAAGCAGAAGCCCACACCCCTCTTTGGATGATGATGCAAAGTCCCTGCTTCTTGTTGCTGCCCTTTCACCCCCTTCTGCTTCTCTCCCACTTGCTCATCAAGGATGGGGGCACCCCCAGGTTTTTCCCCCGACTCTGAGTCCCGTCATTCTGGATGAATCCACGATCCTGACCCAGTCAATACCTTAGCCTCTCAGTCCCTTCATTTGTCCACCTTCCCTGGTCTCTGCATTTCAGCCACCCACAGCCCTTGTCATTCCTGGACCTGTCATCCCCCAAAGGGTCCCATCTCCAAGAGCCACTAAGTCAAGCTCTGCATGCCGAATCTCTTGATATTTCAGTGTAAAAGAGGGCAGATCCAAGCGAAGGCTTTTGCTTCTTCAAGTTTTTAGTAGGAGAGGATAAGGGTTTTTTGTTTTGTTTTGTTTTGTTTTGTTTTTAAAGGTTACGATCAAAGAAAGTGAAGAACAAACAGGAAAGAAGAGGGAAATCGATGCTGGCAAGTTTTGAAGTTTTGGGGAAGAGAAGGGGTCAGGAGAGGGTAGAGCCAAGGGCCTTACAGTTAATCAAGCCTGTAATTTATAAACACTGTCTATCAAACTGACAGAATGAGATGGAAGCAGCCCTCAGAGACATTCTGAGACTCAATTTTGTTGCTTCAAAAAGGGATGAATAGAGAAATTTAGCATCTATCTCAAAAACCAAGCAAAAGAACACAATGGCATGAGAAAATCTCTTAAAAGGAAATAAAGAAATTATAAATTAATGCCCTTTTTAGAGAGAAATCTGCAGAAATAAATAAATAATTCCAAGAGCTGACTTTTCAAGGAAATGGGAAAATACATAGTCGATATAATATTGGGAGGGGAAGGTTAGAAATAAAAATGTGGTTTAACCACAAATGTGAAGTTTACTTTGTGAAAGCTAAATGACTATTTTAACCCTCCTAGTAAATTTGAAAATCACTAGAAGAGTTTCTAGAAAATCTATAAATCACCAAAATGGATTCACAAACTAAAACAACCCAAACAGTTCAATAATCAAACTTGAAAGACTGGCAATCTATATATAAACACACAAATACTTATGTGTATGTATATATATATATATATATAATTTCATGTGCATATATATAATACATATACATATACATATCATATACTTATACATATACATATACATACAGTTTGTTTCTAAACAAGCTATACCTAGATGAAACATTCATATTCTCAGGAAAAAGACAATCTCACTGGTATCCACACCCACAGTCCCTTATTTACAAATCTGAAATCCCAAATATGTTTTTTTTCTTCATGAAACATCTGAATACAAACCTGACTGGAACTCATTTAACAGTAAAATTTGACCTGGACTGTTTTATATATATATATATATATTTTTTTTTTTTATTCCAATTATTGTTTTCATGTCATGGTGTGAAATGGTATTGTGTTTTATTATGCGCTGCTGTCCCAGATCCCACTGGGTGATATATGTAATATTCAGTACGTATCCTTTATTACCTTTCTAAAAATCCAAAGGTTCTAAATTCTGAAGCATATCTGGTCCTGAGGGTTTCAGAACAGGCCTGTGGTCTCTATAAACTATCACAGAGCACACAAAAAGATGAAAAAGTTTCTCAGCGATTTTAAAAAGTTAACCCTGATCTACAATTTGACAAATAGAGTTCACTCACAAAGAAAACTGCAGTCTGACTTCATTTGACTATAGATGCAAAAAGCTTAGATAAGTGATATTTTTCACCTTTTCAACTTGGTGATAAAAGTATGTGGTCATCATTACAAACTGAAGTTGTCTTCCCAAAAGTCTTATGGTGACGTCCTAACCCCCAGAACCTCAGAATGGGACTGTATTTGGAGATAGGGTCTATAAAGAGGTAATTGAGTTAAAACGAGGTCAGGAGGGGGGCCCAGATCCAATATTACTGGTATCCTTATAAGAAGAGGAAGTTTGGACACAGAGAGGAAAATGGGAAAGACCATGTGAGGACAGGGGGAGAGCCTTCCAAAGGAACCAACTCAGTCAACACCTTGACCTCAGACCTCTACTCTTTAGGGTAATGAGAAAATAAATTTCTGTAGTTGAATGTACCCAGTCCATGGTGGCAGCCCCAGCACCGATATGGCCACATCTTAATACTCCAGTTTAAGCAACTACTGGTACTCATCCACCATCTTAAAAACAATGCGACTGGCATTCTCTTGCCTTGGACAGTGCTCTTCTCGACTGTGTAATAAGGTAAGAGAAAAGAAACATGCCTTTACCCACAAGAAACAAGATGGTGCCATTACTACTGCTTGAAGATTCATACTGCTCAGATGAAAAGCTATTAGACATTTTTTAAAATAATTATTTCAAAATTAATGGTTGCATTCTATGCCCAGCATTAGCCGGAAAATTAAATCCCCAGTGTCTACAAAATATATATTTCAGAGTAAGTTGTACATAACATATAAGACATTTGTATAATTAAATAGTGTTAAATGGCTTTAGTTTCTGTTCTGCCTACAGTTTAGGGAAGCACCAAAGATGTTCCCCGGGCCCCTGGTCCACACTCAGCCAAATCTTTCTTCCATCGCTGCAAGTCACTGTACTCATCACGCTAATGGCCCAATTGGGGAAAAACTTGTTTCCAAGCTCATTAAGCTCAAATTATTGCCAGATTTCATTTCTTTGTGGAGGAAGGACTAAAGCCCCAGCATCTTTCGAGCTAATGCTTGGGGGCCTCCCTCCACAACTAGAGGACACCCGCCCTTTGCAGAGGCCCATGTGAGCTTTCCCCCCATGGCCACTTCATCAAGACAGCAAGCACCTCCAGAGTGAATCTGCCAGCAAGACAAGAGTCTCCTACAATGTGGTGTCATCACAGGCGGGGCAACCTGTCACTGACTCAGCTTGTGAGAAGCAAGTTGGGGGACCCACTCACACTGTGCACAACATGAACAGCTTTGAAAGGGATCATGGGAGGTCACCTCAGAGTCTGTCTGCCACACAGTGAATGGATGGGATGGACATGGAACCACAGGTGGAAACCATCTCTATGGCGCGAGCAAGCACATTCGCCACACATTCTGCCACAGTGAGCCAGATAAAAGGTGCAAAAGACCAGGAATTTGGGCACTTGTGAGGAGGAAAGTAAGTTTTCCCACTGCACGTTCTGTCACTTAATTAGTGTTGTTCCTTGTTTATAAATTCATTGCCATAACTCTGTTGTGAGGGTCCCTATCATCTATCATGTATTTTATTTTTTTAAGATTTTATTTATTTATGTGAGAGAGAGAGAATGGGAGGAGAGATGGTAGAAGGAGAAGCAGATTCTCTGCTGAGCAGGGGGCCCGATGCAGGACTCGATCCTGGGACTCCAGGATCATGACCTGAGCTGAAGGCTGTCACTTAACCAAGTGATCCACCCAGGCACCCCATCTATGATATATTTTAAAGGAGTTCAGGGTATGGAAGGGGAAACAAATAAGCTAGTCTGAGGAAAATCCTCAAAGATCTATTATCTGGGACATTCTTGGGAGGTCTGACTTGTCGCCGCCGGCGGACCAGCCTTGGCAGAGATGTGGGTCCCGAACCACGGGATGTCTGGCGAGTGAAATAATGACACGGACACAGAAGTCTGATGCAGGCTGACAGACCCCAGGTTAGTCTGGAGAGACCTATGAAGCAGGTTCAGGCTCACGCTCTGGCTTTTTAGCATTGGCTTTCTAGCTCTAACTCTCTAGCTCTGGCTTTGGCCCTCTTGCTCTGCTTCTGTCTCTCTTGCTCTCTGTCTGCTTCTGTTTCTGCTGCTTTCTTTGCTTCTCTGTTTCTCTCTTTGCTTTGCTTCTCTCCTCCATTTGCTTCTGTCTCTCTTTGCAGGCTCTCTGCCTTTTTCCCTGCCTTTTCCTTTGCCTCTGGCTCTGCCTTTGTCTCTCTTGACTGACAAGGGCCCCAGTCTTTTATTATTCAAAAGTGAGGAAGTTGGGTGGTGCAGTTAAATCTTTAACTCTAGGGCACCTGCCCTAGAGATAGGATTAGTATTGTGACTGCAGGGTACAGAGTGATTGCTTAAACTCACAGAAGTTGAGACCATTGAGGCAGAGGGATCAAGGAATACAGATGAGAGATACAGAGACATGATCACCAAGAGGAGGATTAAATGGAACTATATGTCTTAGATAAGCACACAAAGGACATATTGCCCCAGCCCACAGGGTACATGGCTTTCCGGATTCTAGGCGGGGAAAGCCCAGAGGGGCTTTCATTCACATTCACAGGTACCTCCACCAAAGTTTTCAGGTGGCTTGGGCCTGGCGGGAGGGGCGAATTATGCACTGTCCCCAACACTGACTGGCAAGGGCATCTGAGCAGTGAGCAGGCACAGTGACTCGTCAGAGAATATTTTGGTGGGTTGATTTCCCACCAGAAAGAACAGAGTCGATAAGATTCTAAAAAATAGGGAGATCAAAAATTCCATAATTTGATCATCAAAAACCTACTGAACATATCAGACCTATCTAGGTTCTAAAAACTAGATCACAGATCTCCAATTCATCGAGAGCCTCCACAAAAGATGCACAGCTCTTGGACACATGAAGCTCTGGCTTTGGTCATTCACACCGTGGCTCAGCTCAGCTCCCTGCCCCGTGCCTCCCTGTGAGAGCAGACAGGCTCCAGAGCTGTCAGCACAAGGGCTTTAGGCAGCCTCATCTCTTCTTCACTAGAAGCACGCCCGTGGCACGGCCATCTGTTCAGCCATACAGCACCCCAGGCACGGAGCAGTGCCATTCGGGACGGGCAACTGGGTACAGGGCCATTGCCGCTGACACTGTGGAAGGCATTTCCCTCCCCTCAATAAGGGCAGGCACGCCACACTGATCAGGGGCCTAGCAAGCAGAGCTGCAAGTGTTTGTCCTTAGTCATCCTGGGACTTCAAGGATCTCCTGTGATGACGGAGCTCAGTCTGCAGGAGCAACTGTGTCTGCAAAGCCAGGTCCCATGAGTGAATGGGGAGAAGGGACTCTTGCCTCATCACAAACCAGCAGAGAGAGGACGGGCCAACTTCTGTTTGTCCAAAGAAACAAGCACATGGGGAAATAGGGCTCTCCCCAAAAGGGCAGATGGGCAGATTCTCCACTGCCTTCCTTCCCTACCTGTCACAGAGGAGATGGAAGCTACAAGAAAAACTTATCATGCAGCCAGGGTAGGAGAGGCGGTACGTGTAGGACAGATGGATCAAATTCCATTTCAGACTTTGAAGATGTACGCTTTGGATATTCCTTGTCTGTTTGTTTGTTTTTTAGCTTGCTTTCTGAATACAGGGAAGTTTGGGGAAGGATGATGCCATTCTGCAAAAAGGAGAGTATAAGGTTTTTGAGAAGAGGGCCCCAGGTCCAGCTGCTAGGTTTTCCACTTGTTCTCTGCCCACCTTTCAACAGAACATTCTAATCCCCTTAAATCTGTTTCCTCATCTGCTTAGAAGGGAACATTTAAAAGGTACTTAATCTCACAGGTTTACTGCAATGGGAACATGCTGGAAATCAGAGTCACACAGAAGCCTCCCACACTTTGATGGCAGAATTGCAGAGCTGAGCCAGCCTTTGGCCCATGGCACCCATTTTAACACTGTGCACACCAGAGCCAGGAAATTGACACCCAAGATGGGAAAGGGACTTGGCCACATTCTTACTGTGAAAGACTCACTGTGGGGCATCGCATCACCTCCTGTCCATGCTTGCCAGGCAGGGGATATGAGGGTGAAAAGTAAAACTTCAGTTGCTTGCCTGGAGTTGAAGAGGGTGGGGCTCACAGTAGGCACTTGCCTGGCTGGGTCGTGAGCTTCACTCTGACCCTGACTGAGCCACCCACCTCAGCTGATGATGGCTCCAATCTGACCCAGAGCCATCTCTAGTCTGTCACTGACAGCTGTCCCCTGATGCTGACTGTCATGCCCAGGTGTCACCCCAGGCTCTCAGACTCTGGCCACACGTCCTAAAGGAGAGACGCAGTAGCAGACTGGCAGTTCCAGCAGCTGCCATGCAAAGTGGCAGGTCTGTGCCGATGTTTGGGGGCAGTCTGTGCATCCGGAAGCTTCATGGTAGTATCTGTTTATTCCACTTGCCGATATGCAGTTTGCATAATATTGAATCTGGAAAGGACACTGCATCCACTGACAGGAGTTTTCCCAGTTGAAAGAAGGGGGAAAAAGGGGAGAAAGAAAGAAAGAAAAAAGAAAAAGAAAGAAACCAGCTTAAAAGGAAAGGAAGGAAGGAAGAAGGAAGGAAGGGAGGGAGGGAGGGAGGGAGGAAGGAAGGAAGGAAGGAAGGAAGGAAAGAAAGAAAGAAAGAAAGAAAGAAAGAAAGAAAGAAAGAAAGAAAGAAAGAAGGAAAGAAAGAAAGAAACCAATTCTACATTTTTTTAACAGTTGGGGGTAAAAATAAAGACACCAACACCAAGTGCCAGGTTTCCTGATGAAGGTTTGCTGGGTGGGGAAGGACAGTCTCTGGTCAGGCCATGCTCCCAGAGCCCACGTGGTGTTGGACAGCTTTCTCATAAACCGTTGGCAGCTCCAGGGACGGCTCTTTTGGTAAAAAGGATGTGCTGGAACGCAACATGGGCCTCCAGCCAAGACACATTTCTTCCTCTGAAACAGAAAACATTCACGCGTCAAGATGCAAGAAGCCAAGCCCCTCCGAGAGTGGAGGCATCCTTTTCAGCATCCCAGGAGGATGGGAAGAATGAGGCCAAGCTGGGCTTTGACCTGAGATGCCCAGTGGGCAGGAAAGGGCCTAGAATGCAGGCCAACTCCTGTTCCCTGGGCCAGACGTATATTCTCAGCTGGGTCTGAACACCTGGCTCACACTTGAGTTACAGTGAGACGCCTCTAAATGTGCAGACACAAAGGCACGAAGCACGAAGCTAGGGTAAGTGGCAGGAAGCCGAGTAGAAACATACAGTCTTTTCTTGTGGACACCCTTCTCCATGAGCTCCCTGTGCTCAGCAAGGGCAGACTCCAGGGAGCTGTGCAGAAGCACTGTTCATTCAAATAACAGTCTCCACACAGCACAATCCACACGGACCATAATCCAATGTCCCCAGGACTCCAGTCATCCCAGCCACGCAGCCTCTATGGTGGGGAAGAATTTGCTCACACTCACCCCACCCTAGAACTTCCTGGATGAGAGAAAACCATGGAGCTCAAATCCGGGGTGATTTAGGACCTCACATCAGAGTTGAAGTCAGATCTGGGGTCCTTCACTGTGAATGTCCCATCAGTGAGCCAGAGTTTGGTCAAGGGACAAAGGACTCAAGTCCCAGGCAGCTGGGGTGCTGTGTAAAATTCCAGGTGGCTACATCCCGTGGGTGGACGTCGGCACCCAGGCCACGCTGCGGATGCCCAGGCCCAGGACTGCGGCCAACTCCCCCTCAGCACTCGGTTCAGTGCCATGGCTCTTGTCTGTTCACTGAATCCAGAGCCTCTGAGCTCAGCCCCGGGCGTACGACCAAGCTCTGCCGATTACTCAGCAACAAACTCCCCTCGGGAGCAACCAAGTCCCGCACACCAATGGGGCTCACAAACCTGGGCCTCGCTTACCATCTAATAGATGGCAACACAGCCAACCAGCCACCACTGAGTGCTCACCGTGCTTCTCTGGGACGAGCAGGGGTACCACGCCCTCCTGGTTTGAGCCCTGGGGACCCAAGCCGTAAACACTCGGAGCATCTCACTTAGTGTAGCAGGCGGGACACCCGGCAATGCCTATTCCGCTACCTTCTCTGGTGCCTCGTGCTTACACCTTGTCAGAACAACAGGGACAGAACTGTGTTTCCTGAAGACACACTATGAGTGCTTTCACGAGCTTTTGTTTGGCATCATACACCTAGATTGTAAATTGCACTTTTGGCCCATTGCGTCCATTTATCATCTGTTATGCCTGGAAACTAAAGCCCAGGTTGAGAGGGACTTGGCCAAGTTTGCGTCCAAGTTCTGTTTTGTTTAAGGGCTGCAGCAGGCATAGGGTTACAGCTGTTTTCAGGTTTTTTATTCAGTTAAAATTACGACAGCAGATCACACTGTATGAAACCGCATGGCCTTGATTACCATTTTTTCCATGTGCTAAGGAAGACCTGAAATGACTTTCTGAGGAGAATCTTGGCCTTCCCCACAGGTACACCCTGGCTTATCTCCAAAAGGAGATACAAGAGCTTTCTTTGCAAGCAGGAGTTCTTGTAAGGTGACACAATTTTGACAAGAGTGTGTTAATCTTCCTCCCACCTTGGGTGACGGTTCCACCCACCCACTTCCCTGCAACAGAAGATATTTGCACTCCTGGCGGTTGTCAGGGAACATAGCCTTGAACTTGGTGTCACTCAAACATTTCAATTCCTCTTGGCTGGGAGGAATTGTGTTTAGAGAGCATTTCCCAAGGGGGAATCATGTTAGTTAAGATAATGCTAGCTACTCTATCAGACAAATCCCAAATCCTCAGTGGCTTGACAGGGTAGAAGTTGGTTCCTTGTACATATCACATTCCAGGGAAGGCATTCTGGCTGGGGATGCATCCACCAGGCCCTGAGCATCCAGACCTCTTCCTTCATGTGGTTCCACCCTCCTCTGGGTCCTGGAAGCCTTCTTCCAGCCAACAGATGGAAAAAGGAGTCATGGAGAGAACGCATCCCCTTCCCAACCACTTCAGCTAAGAAGTGACACAGAATTTCCGCTCACATGCAATGTCAAAGCCACATGTGGCTGCAAAGGAAGCTAGGAAGAGTCTGCATGGGCACAGGAGGGTCCAGGCTTCAGTGAACTTAAAGTAGTCTCTGTCATAGAAATGCATTACTCTAAATCCCTCAAATTGACCCAGATTAGGCTAGTTCACCCGCAAGATGAGTACCTGGACAGCATGATGTGGATTCCCACAGAATAGCTTCTAGAGATAGCAAAGAGAAGTTCCCCCAGACAAAAGAGAAACACTGGGTGAGTAGGAAAGTGGGTGAAGATTTCAGACCAATGTGTGCAAGGTGCTGTTGAGGACAGCATCCAGGCCTGATGACATCTCCTTTCAAGGAGGAATCCAGAAGTCCTCAGAAATGGTCTCCCCCAGTGCCTGCTTTGTTTTTATTTAATTATGTCATGACCCATATCATCCATTGTGCTTCCCCCTTTGCCTTGCCTGTTGGCAAGCTTAGACTCAGATCAATATAGGTCATCTCTAGTAAATATGGGAGACATTAAAGGATGCATTTTCTGAGCCAACCTCATACGTGGTGCCATTCATCTTTCCCATTCTTACTTCTCTGCCTCATTTTTTGAACTTTTTTTATGTCACCTTGCTATTTCCTATCTTTGTAAACTGTCTAGTTCACTTGAGGAATGCAATGGAATACAAGCAGATAAATAACAGAATAATCAACAAAATACAAAAGCAGCAATGATGCAGGAGCTGCTAGAGGAAGTTGGAGACACTTCCTTTCTTTCCTTCTCTTGTCATCGTCTTGGCCTTACTGGTGTAGTTGTCCCACCCATGGGTACCTCTCAGTGAACAAATCTCTTTCCTGTGCTCTGGGCACCTACGGAACACTCAGGGTTGTGGCCACCTTCAAGAAGGTACCTTCCCAGTGTCATAACATACACAGACTCCAGGAGGAGCTCTCTCCAGTTCCTCAAGGGAATGGTAATCTTCAGGTTGCTCTTTCTTATAAAGAGACCCTGACATTAGGAGAGCAACACCCACTGTGCCTCCTCCTGTGTCCCTGCATGCCAGTGTGCTTTCATACACAGCAACCGCCCTTACGACCAACCTCCAAGCCTCCTGTGATCCCATGGGCAGATTAGCCAAGGGGCAGCACAGCGTCTGCTGAAGAGCAAGACTTAGAGAAGCACTCTCCAATATGGCGGCTGCTTGCCACATGGGGCCCCGAAACACTTACAATGGGGCAAGTCTGAATTAAGATGTGCTGTAAGTATAAAATCCATACTGGATTTTGAAGATGTAGTATGAAAGAAAGAATATAAAGTACCACATTATTAACTTTTAATATTTAACAGGGCTTGTTACCCAATTTCTCACCAAGTCTTCAGATGGTAACCTGGTTATTAGGGTTTGGCCTCATGCTTTGAGAGAACCTGGGATTCAATAGTAAGAGGGAGAAATTGGGGATTCTCTACCTCTACCTACAAGTTTTAGCCCCTAGTCTGATGCACTCAGCTGAGACACAGCCTGGAGAACAAAGACTGCAAACTATCATTCACCTGTATTGTGTGGGCTTTGTTTTCAAGGACAAAAAAAAAAAAAAATATTAACTTAAGGGGAAAAGTCATTTTCAGATTGTTCTTTAGCAAAAATTAAATCTTACCTGGCACAACTTATCTTCCTCAAGCAGAGAAGTTCAATTGCCCACCCCCAGCCCTCTGAATAGCAACTCAGAAAGATAAAAATATTTTCCTATTCATAGATTATTTCAGTTATCACAGGCACTAAATAGATGGCAAATGAGCAACTGCTCACAAATGTTTGTTCATGAAGCCTGAATCTTTTACTTCAGAGAAACTGGGAGGGTATTTTTGGTAATTAAATGACCAGTGGGTCAAAATGTTCAAAATACACATGATAATTTGCAGCCTGGAAGAGCAGACGTGCGAATCATGTGAACAGGTGTATCTGAGGATGAGTAGGCTTGCGACACCAACATGCGTCCTTCATCCTGATAAGCCAGGAGGAGCCTCTACTTCCCCACAGCCCAAGGAGGGGCATGTTTGGGTAGCCCACCTTTAACAGCCCAGATGTCCCAACCCCTATTCCTTGCATTCGGCCTGGCCCCACGTGACCTCCCCTTTGCCACGTGACTTGGCCAATTCACCCTGTAAGCACCCACCCAGCCTTTCCTCTCTGGGAAGCACAATGTAGCCCATGACCACGTGCCCTTCCATAGCTGTGGACGCATCTCAGAGCACAGGCCACAGTCTGGCACTTCCTGGCCTGCACATATTCATATGCATATTTCTCTTATCACTGTTGTCCTCCTGGTTCTGCAATTCCTTAATAACACATCCCTCAATGGCTCCAAGAAATCAATTCTTCGGTCTTCAGAGAGGGGCAAAGACTCCCCCAAAGTACAGAAACTTTGAGAAGGATTCAGTAGAAGCCACGACAATTCAGTTACTGCCACAAGAAACCTACCCATCGATATGGACTTAGCCAAAGTTCCGTGGATAAAATTCAGGGTCAATGAACTTAGACAGGATAAATGTCTATCTCTATTTTCACTGGCCTATAACTAAACTATATAGCTCAGAATTTCCTTCAATTATGAACATGAGCAATAAACCACAGTAGTTCTAGCAATGCCTATGATTTATCAACAGTAAAAATCAGCTACTTTACCCTAGCATGATTGTTGCAGATTTCTCAAAACAGTACTTCAGATATATGACACTTATTAGAACTCTAAGTAGCTCTTGCTTTCAATGAGTTAATAAAGAAGCACATACATGACTATGCCACATATCTGGTTTATCTATATTTTGATAGCTATATATCAACATTATAAGTTTCCTCTGTAATCTTGTATATTTAATTTTTTACATTTAAAAATCATTGTTCTGAGAATAAGTCCTGTCTTAATTCTGGCTAGGGGGGAATTAAATAAATAGAGACTGAAGCGGGGGGCTTAGACCACAAACATTTATGTCTCTCAGTTCTGGAGGTTGGAAAGTCCAAGACCAAAGTACAGGCCAATTCAGTGTCCTTTGAAGGAATTCTTGAAGATAGCTGCCTCCTTGTCCTACCCTCACACGGCAGACAGACCATCTGTTTCTCACCTCTTACTAGGGCACTAATCCCACACGACACATGAGGGCTCCACTCTCATGACTGAAGTCCCACCCAAAAGCCTGCCTGCAAATATCACTATACTGGGGATTAGCGCTTCAACATATGGATTTGGGGGACACAAACATTCATCCATGGCAAGTCCACAGGCCTCACTAGATGCCAAAGGAGCCTATGGAGAAAAAGGGGAAAAGCTGGTTGAGCTCCCCCACCAAGAATCCTACAAAACATGCCTCCCCACAAAGCGTCCTATGACATCAGCCACAGGGTCAGGAATTGCTGCTTTCCAAGCATTTTAGAGCCTTGAGTTCTCCTAGGACCTCAAAGGGTGATAAATATCCTCACTCCTGTCAAAAGCAACAAATAACTCAAAAGATTTATATGCAGCACAGAGGGGAGGGGGCAAGGACTGAGAGGCCAGGAGATCTGGTCTCTGGAGCCCCTCAGAGTCCATTTCTCAGGGAGCAGAGCTGAGCAGGCCCCACTCCCACTCTGTGAAGGCCCACCTCTGCCGGGCACAAAGGCAGAGGTCAATGGGTGCAGCCAAAAGACTACCTCCCTCAGAGGCCAACTCCCCCCTCACCAAACATAGCTGCAGCCAAGGCCCGTGCTGATTCCAGACTGGCCAGGCAGGTGCTTCCATCCCTCTCGGAAAAGGAAGAGGAAAAGCCTTCTGTGAACAGAAACCTAAACTGGGTGAGAGACATTGTTAGCTCCATGATTCCCTGCCCTTCGCACTAATTACACAAGCACTCTGGGTTAATTAATTTGTAGAAGAGGACCATATTGCTGAGCATACATTTTTTTCTGGGTTTCAACTGCTCCACTTCTCAAGCTGAAATTACTTTGCAGCAACTTTTCTCTCGTTCACCTTTAACTCAAAGTCTGTTTGCATGTTTTCCTTTTGCAGCTTTGAGGGAAATTTTTGAAAAGGGGGGGAGGTTATTTGATCCTTTGAAGAGAGAAATCCTACTCATGGATTTTCTGCTTTTAATTTATTGGAGAGAAAAGGGTGATCCAGTGAACAGGGTGGGAAAGAAGGACAAGGCAAGGAGCAAAGGGCTTTGATCTCCTGCAGGTAGAGGCTGGGCAGCTGCCCCCCACCCCTTCAGCCCATGGTGGCCCCGACCCATAAGTCCTTGGAGACCCTTCCATGGGCAGGCCACACCCCCTTCCTAGAGAACTCTAGGCTACAGGTCTTAAAACAGCCCAGAACGGGGAAGCATGAGACTCAGCCAGAAATGCTCATGCCTCCTGGTGTTCACTGCCTCGGGCACTTTGATCAGAGGAATAAAAGCTAAGAACTAAGAAATCATTCTGAGCGGGAGCTGAGAAGGGAGAGCTGATAAACCAGGGAAATACTCTTTGTAACATGAGCTTGTATTTCTTCCTTCATCTCTAGGCATAAAGAGGCGAGCAAAATATGTGGTCATCAATACTTGGTGATAAATGGTCAAAACTTCTGGGTCATTGCAAGGGCTCACTCAAGCCTGCAAAAGAGAAAACACCCAACACAGAGGCAGGCATCAAGCTGAAAACATATAGGTTCCTACTGCGTCTGCCCGTTGCACAGCCCTCTGGAAATGTTCCCCAGATTTGGGGCTGGGCCAACAGTCAACACACCATGAGGCTCACAGGTCAGTAACCGGGACCCAGTTCAGCTCAATTTTAAAAATCAAAACTTTGGCACTTAACAGGTGGTAGGCATGGTGCTACAGAAAACTAGGGCCAAAGATGGGTGGGAGATGGGGTGTCCACAGACCCATAAACTGATAATAATTTACAAGTACTATAAAAACTGTATTCACAAAGTCAAGGATGGCAAAGAGGAGTGGGAATGATTGATTAGCTGGAAAAAGTGATGCCTGGGAAGGCTTTTTCACAAAGGTGATATGTAAGCTGGGCTTTGATGAATACACAGAAGTTCATCAAGAAAACAGGGTATGAGAGTGATCTATATCACAGAAAGAACACAGAAAACCATGGAGATGTGAGAGATCAAAGTGTGTTCAGCAGTTAGAGTTGACTTAAGTGTGATAACTACAGAGGTAGGAAGTGGTGGTAGATAATCCTGGGATCAGGTCACAAAAGACCTGTGCCCTACCAAGCTTGGTGTTCCTGAGATTTTATCCTGGTGGAGTAGTTTCAAGCAGGAGAGTAACATGATCAGAAGTGCATGAGTGTATATATAATACACGTGTGTTTTGGCATCTGGGAGAATCGGAGGGGTGTGAGATATAGTGTTTCCTCTTTGGACATGCGGATTTTAAAGCCCCCCCCCCCCACACACACACACAGACCGGCAGGGAGTGGCAGTGGGGTGTGCACTTCCCTAGCTCAGGGGGGATCTGTGCTGGAGATGTCCTTCTGGAGGGCTATAGTCATGATGAGGAAGAAACAGACATCAGGCACCAACCTCCAGACTCTGGCTCAGCCAAGTGGCTTACTGCTTTAGAAATTCCTAGAACATCAGACTCAAAGGGTTCCGAGAGATCACCTTCACCCTGCATTATGCAGACAAGGAAGCGGAAGGTTGGCGGCAGCCACGGCCCTTGGACTCCCACGACTGCCGTGGCCCCTACCCACATGCCCACTGTGTCTATCATGGTCCCCAGGTGGAAGGAGAAGAGGGAGACCTAGCAATGAGGTGGCAAAGGTCAGATTTTAAAAGGACTCAGTCTACAGCCAAAAAGATGAAGTGGAGTCCAACTCCATGAAGCAGACCCCAGGCAAGGGGGAGAAGGAAGCTGTAGGTTCCTACAATGGGGCCTCAGCCCTGTTTTCCCACCTCATGAGCCCTCACCCAGCTTACGTGCCACCGCCTCCATGAAGCTGCCCAGAAGCAGAGCCATAGGGACCTCACCCTTCCTCAACCTGTGTCAGCATCCCCTGCATGGTATTTTCCACATTGAGTCATAAACTGGAATTACCCATGGGGACTTCTCTCATGTTGCTCTCAACTGTGGACAGTGGATTGCTATCATTGCCTGAACCCCCAGAACTAAGCACAGGTAGGCCTGCCATGGAGCAGCTCCCCCTACCCCCCAGACACAGGAGCTGGGGAGATCAATGCTTGCTGGGAGAACACGGGGGAGCAAGGCCCACAGAGCCAGATCCATGGATGAGAAAACAAGTACACAGATGAGGAAAATGAGAGAACTCGGAAAAAAAACATGTGGGGCAGCCCTGTCCCAGGGGCCCCCACGTGCCCCCCCCCAGGCTTGAGTCACAGGCTGTAAAAAACACCAGTGATCCCACACCAGTCACACCAGTCCTGGCAGAGGCAGGATGGGATGATCTAATAGATATTTTCCAGACTTTGTGTCTATTATCCCCAAACAAAATGACAAGTGCTTCCAAGCAGCTCCTCTCTGGTTATGAGCACTATAATTAAGCATGAAGAACACACCCACCTCAGTCTGCACAGAGAGGGTGGGGAAGCCAACACAGCACGGCGAAGCAGCCTCACCGAGTGAGTGCAGAGCCCCACACTCCCTCTGCCGCTCTGTGGCGCCCACTCCACTGTCCAGCAGTAGCCTCAGAGAGCTCTCAGCTAAGATCCATTTGGCAACCCAGGGGGTCAAGGAGGCAGCAGAGGGCTGGGAGGAGCAGGGCCAGGATTCTAGCCTCTGTTCTGCCACTAAATGCAGATCCTTTCCCATCCTGAGCCTCCAGGTTTTCATCTGGTCTCCCCACCTGGCTACAGTCCACGACATAAGAGCCTGGGTCCCACATCATGCTCTCTAGGCTGGGCGAGTCCAGAGGCCACAGGAGCAACCCCCAGAACAGCAGCCAGGGCTCTTACAGGCACAGGCTCCTTAGCTACCATCTCCCCAGGCCTAGCCAGGTCCACCCAGAGGTTGCTTTGGGAATACATGTCTGGATCCCAGAAGGGGCCTTCGTAAGCTTGGAATCACAGCAAGATTCCCCTCCCCACCCCAGTCCTGGGCCCAAACTGGAGATCATGAGTCTTGTGAGAGATACACTGAACACTGTGTTAGGCCTTGTCCACCCCAAAATCCTAAAGATCCCTGCCAGACTGCAACAAACCAAAGGACCCAGATATGTCAGATCCTCAAAATGGTCCCTGGGGCCCCCACCTCCCCCAAGCTGTACCTTTTGTTTTCCAGGGACCCAGCCCTGCCCTGAGACTTCTTTGCTGCGGTACAGCTAGACTTAGTACACTGAAGGTACCCAAACCCCTTCCAGGAACAGATCATGTGTCTCCCCTCCAGCCTGGACTGACCCTATATTTTCCTAAGGGTTGTCTCCCAGGGTCTGTCTGATTTGGGCTGGCAAGGTCCAAGCCAGACTCAGGGAAGGCAGATTATGGGAGGAGATACTGGGTGGTGGTAGCATGAGATTCAATATTGGAGAACGTCCCTGGGCAGTCAGGTCTCCTCTCCCTATTCTGGAAAATTGACACATGGACAGGGCAGTGAAACAGGAGGCCGTTGGCCCCACTCAAACTCAGAACACCAGCCTCTAGGGGAGGGAGATGGAGCTCAGGCATCAAATCCTGTGGCTCTTTCAACCACTCCATCCTCCACCCCATAATCACACTCTAGATCAGATGCCTTCTGGCTCCAGGGAAACCCTCAGTGCCTACCAGAGGGACCTTTATCAAGTGGCCTCTTCCCAATGTAGTCCATTAGCTATAAGCACAAGGAGCTCCACACCTGGGAGGTAAATCCTGTGTGGCCCAGTCTTTACATGGCTGCTCCTAAACTACACCTCATACATTATCCCTCACTTCTTCCTCTCCCATGTTCTGCTCCCCTGCCAGTGGGAAGCTTTCTTTCCACCATGCATTTGCCCTTCCCCAATTCCCTGTCCTCCAGGTCCCGGCCTGAGAGATCTCACTGGCCCCCAGGGAACTCCGCCTCCCAGCCACCTCCCACCCACCTGGCTGGCCCTTTGCCCTTTGCCCTTTGCGAGGAGCAAGGCTGTCAAGAGGGCTGCTGCCCCGGGGGCATCTTGCCACCCCTCTTCTTATTGCTCAAGGGGCTCTGTTGTTCTCCAGCCAAGGTCAGCTCCAGTGCAGACCCCGCAGCCTCCTGTCTGCATTTTTCTCCCTTGTCTTTACTACCTCCTGACACACGTGTGCTTAATTTATGTCTCACTACCCCCCTCCAAATAAGCAACTCCACAAGGGGAGGGTGTCTGCTTCTGTGCACAGCTCTATCCCACACCCAGAATAGTATGTGGCCCATGGTCGGCACTCTGTATACTTGTTGAAGAAATGGATGGCTGAGTAAGTGAATGAATGCCATCATCAAAACCAGCCATGCAACATCCCTTTGTGGGTAGATCCTTTCCATGTGCAACCCTTAGAGAAGCCTGAGCTGAGGCACAAGGATCCCAGGCCTGGGGGTCAGGTCTCCTGAGACCTGGCCTGAACCACTTTTTCTGTCTGCATCCTCAGTTTCCCCACTTATAAGATGAGGGGACTGAGCAGTGCTGGGCTGCGGGGTCCATCAAGTGCTGCCCTGGTGTCAGGGGCCATTTGCCACCTGCTCACGGACCTGCCCTGTGAACAGCCCATGGGCTCGGGCCAAGACCCTCTGGCCCAGCAGGCTCCAATTAGGAGCCACTCTTAGCATTTTTAGAATTTAATTCTCTATGGCCAACACTTTGATTACGGGTCTCTCATTCCTCTCTGACATCACAACACACACAGGAAAGGCCACTTCCGGACCAGAGAGGCCAGGGGGCTGGTGAGGCGGGCGCGCCCCCTGCCCAGCAGCCTGGCCGCCGCCCGAGGGCTGAGAGGTGGCGGTGGCACACACAGCCTGGCCACAGCACCAGGGGGATGCTTTGCTCTCATCTCCCCGAGGGAAATGGCACAGATCCCGGCTGCAGCTTCCTGTTCCTGTCCCACCATCCTGCCACACTCACCTGCATACCCACTGGTCTCCCTTCTTGCCCAAACCCCGGCTATTGGTCCTTTCTGTGCCCTGTAGGAGGGACTTCAAATAAGACCCAGATCCCATGGGTGGATCTGCCTTCACAAGGGTGCAGGGAAAGTCGAGAAAGGCACTCACTCCTACTTGCTATGCACATCTTCCTGTTGGACACAGACATCCTACTTACAGGATTGGATTTTTTTTCTATTAGACTTGAAACTTATACTGGTATTTCTACTGTGAAAATCCAAAGCACTTGCCAGATCAAACTGAGACTTCTCCCCAGAGAGCACTATCCCAGGAGGTGGCCCTTCCCACACAGTCTCTGCACGGGTGGGACCAGAACTGGGGCGTCCAAAGGCCAGAGGGAGGGAGGCCGGAGGGGATGCCAGTGGGATGAAAGGTTTGAACAAGGCTCTGGGGAAACTCCTTTCTGTTGGACAATCCTTGACACAGGCTGCAGTAGCCTCCAGGAGGGTCTCTGCCAGCACCCAAAGGACTGCCCAGGGGCTGCCGTCACGTGAGGCTGCAGAAAGGGTGGTGGCTCGTCCAGAGGCGGCTGGGAGAGCATGCGCGGAGCTGAGGAAGACAGGCTCTAGAGCAAACCACCTGGGTCTCCCCTGGTTGCACTACCGCCTACCGGCTAGCGAGCTGGGCAGGTTCTTGCCTTCTCGCCCTACCTGGAAATGAGAATGCTAAGAACATCTTACAGGGGTGCTGTGCAATTAAATGACCAAATATGAGTAAAGGCTTAGGTCAGTGGCCGGGACAAAATAAGAGCTCATTGTGATTATCCTAGAGTCCTCCCGAGCTCTCATGCTCCACCATCACCACCACCGACCCCATCCCAAATTAGCAACGGCATCTCAACAAACGTCCTCGGGCCTCCTCTTCTAGCTGGGACGGCTTCTCCAATACCCACCCCCCACCTCCATAGGCTGCAGTTCCCTCAGAAGGGTCAGATTCAGCTTCCCAGGGCAGCAGAGCCCCCAGGCTCTGTCTGAGGTCCTCACTATCCTGCCTCTGATAAATCACAAGGCAGCCTCCTTCACAGGAAGGAATTAGTCAGCTCCATGGAAGAGGAGGCGCCCCCTGGAGGACGTCCCAGGGAAGTTACTGAGCAGTGGCTCTGGGAGACCAGGGTATAAGTGCCTGGCCAGCAGGGAGTCAAAGTCCTTCCCTGGACCCCTAGGTGCTGCTCTGATGCTCTATTTCCTCTCTGCCTCCTCTTCTGCCATCTCTTTCTTCTCTCCAGAAGCTGAGGTTAGAGCCTTTGACCCAGGAGCACCAGAAGTCTGTCCAAACCAATAAAAAATCTTCCTCTTATGAGAAAGACCCACGACTCATCTCCAGCCTCTAGTTCAGATAATTATTTCAACTGCAAAAGAAGAAGAAGAAGAAGAAGGAGGAGAATGAGAATGAGAAGAAGGAGAAGAAGAAGGAGAAGGAGAAGGAGAAGGAGAAAAAGAAGGAGGAGGAGGAGGAGGAGGAGGAGGAGGAGGAGGAGGAGGAGGAGGAGGAGGAGAAAGGGAGAAAGAAAGAGAGAAAGAAAGACAGACTGGTTTTCATGCAAATCGGGGCCAAATTGAAAATCTGTTCATCACTTCTTCTGGTGCCTCAGATCCCTTGTTGGGGAATTTTTAAATGGCTCAGCTCATCTGAAGCCAAGGAAGAGAGAGAGGAGACAGATGGATTCATGCATTTTTACAGAGATTCTTAAGAACTGTCCTTGTGGAAACCCCCTCTGCCCATCCATATTGCAGTGGGGAAGTCTCATTCCATGACCTACTCTTACTAAAGATATTTCTCCTCACACCTGGCAGCCCAGGCACATTTCTATGGGGACTCACTTGCAGAGTGGCCTTCAAAAAAGGTACTTCTCACACAACTGGCTCAAAAAAACCCAAGCCTGCTTACCAAAAAAAGCAATCTTTCTGCTGCACAACAGAATGTAAGAGCATTGGTTTTAATAAGAAAGTGTCCACTAGGCTAGGGACTTCTTGTCACTTAAACCCAACTCTTTTATGCAGGAAGTGAAAAACTGGAATTGAGCCAGGCTCCACACAACACACTTGTCACATGCCTGCTTGGAAGCTCTAATTTAAAGAACCCCGTGGATTCCCTTTTGGGGAATCTGGTAGACACTGAACTTGGCTAAAGAATTTGACTCAATGTCTCGTCTTCAAATTCCCTGCACAGGAAGCTGAGCTCTCAGAAACTGCCCTCTGACTGCGATGACTCAGCAAATCGCCCACTCTGTAGGGTCCTCTGGAGGAACAGCACCAATAGGAAATAAGTAGATAAGATGGAAAGAAGGAGAGATTTGTTTTAAGGAACTGGTTCATGGGATTGTGGGGGAGATGGCAAGTCCGAGATCTATAAGGCAGGCTAGGAAGCTGTAATTAAGAGTTAATGTTGCCATCTTGAATCTGAATTCCACAGGACAGCAGGCTGGAAACACAGGCTAAGTGTCTATGTCTCAGTCTTGAGGAGACTCCCTTCTTAGAAAATTTCAGCCTTTGCTTTTAATGCCTCAACTGATTGGATGGACCACCCACATTATGGAGGGTAATCTGCTTTACTCAAGCTCTACTGCTTTAATATTAATCACATTAATCTTCAGAGCAACCTCAAATGGTATTTGACCAAAAAACTGGGTACCATAGCCTGGTCAAGATAACATTTAAATTAACATCCACACTTGGCTCACTCTGTCCACTTGCTTAGCCAGTCTGCCCCAAATGCACCTGTTCCTTCTTCTTGGAGAGATGTGTTCGCCCATAGCTTTGTACTTTTGTCAAGCTGGCCCTCCCCATCCCACTAACAAGTATGCTTACCCCATCCCTTGCCTCTTCAAATCCTTCCTTCCCCTCCCAACACCCAACTCCAGATCCACTCCCTCAATGGAGTTGCCCTTGGCCTTTCTAGGACACATGGGTCTCCCCTCAGGACTCCTGAATCCCCCACTGTCCACCCTTCGATCCCACCTCCTCCTAAACTCCTCCTTGTCCAGTCTCATTTCTCAATTAAGAGACCAGCTCCTGCACCTCCACATCCCACTGAGGGGCAGGCCGGGAAGATCCCAATGGATACAAACAATCATCTGGTGGGCATTTTCTCTTCAAGGAAAATACAGTGGTGGGAAGCTCTGGAGTAAAAAAAGAAGAAGAAGAAGAAGAAGAATCATCAAAACAAAAACAGAGAAAATCAAGATTGTTGATTCTGTTGGAATGGAGCTCAACACAAAAGCTGAAGAGCGGCGGGTGGAAGAGGATAACTTTACTATAGATGATACATCAAAAGGCTCACATGTGAAGACTGAGCTATTCCCACCCCACCATGGGAACTGCTTTCTGGCCCCAGATGGGGCTTCCAGCAGGCCTCGGGGCCAAATGGAGGGAGGACTGAATGATTCTCTCTAAGGAGACCTCTCCAAACAGAGGAGTTCAAAGTTCTGCTTTTAATCGATTCAGCATATTATATCACTGGGCAGCATTTCCTCTAAAGATAAGGGCAGCATTGATTATCAGATAAAAAGTACGGGCAGCTTTGATGAACAGGAGAAGGCACCCACTGCCAGAGTAAATGCACGGAGACCAGCTTGGGGAGGGGCTGCTGCTTTGCTAGAAAGAAGACAACTCCTCCGGGCTCAAGCTCCAGCCTGGGCCTAGAGCTTTCCCCACTGGGAGCCAGTCACCAGCTTGTGGGGAGGAGGGAAGCGGGGGGATATGCAAAGACCTTGCACATTAGTGAAAAGCATTGTGTGGCGAATCTCACAGTCTGCTCCATCTCAAGTAGTTCATTAATATTGTCGAGCGTGCAGAACTGCCATCCCTGTGCTCTGGGCAGTGCGGTAACAGACAGCCCTGGACCCCCTCTGCGGGGAGCACGCATTCCAGCAGGGAAGCACGAAACAGTGGGCAGGCATCACAAGTAATTGCCAAGAGAAATCAGGTTGGTCACACACACTCTGTAAATGGCAAAGTGACTTTATGGGAGTAGAAGGCTCTTCCTTGCTGGGATTGGCCGGGGTGGGAGCAGGGGTGTTGGGTTCCCAAAAGATATCTCATCTATAAATAGAAGGCTCCCAGCACTGCCCTGGTTCCTTAGCCCTCCCTGGCTGAGTCAACTTCTAGAGGCTCTTCTCAGCCTGGAGAGGACTGCATTTGAGCTGAGGCCTGCGGGATTAGTGATCCTCCTGTCTGCGGCTGACGGGACCAGTGATGTTCCCCCACCCACCGCTTCCCCCAGCCACAGAACTTCTCATGCTGTTTTAATGGTCTCTCTCATTGCCAGTCTCATCCACTGAATGATAAGCTCTTTGCAGGCAGGGCAGCATTAGTCTCACTCACAGTTTTACCCCTAGGGCCAACAGAGAACAGGGCACAGATCTGGCCACAGCTTTGAATGCTGCCTGCTTAATGTGCACTTAGAGAAGCTTCACTAATAACGATAGCTGGCATTGTTTGAGCAGGCATTATGTGTCAGACACTGCTAAGCACTTGGCAAACATTTAGTCCTTGCAATAATCTTTTGAGTCTGGCATTACTATCCCCATCATGCAAATAAGGGACCTGAGGACCTGAAGTTCAGAAAAACTAAGTAATCCGCTCAAGGTCACACAGCCCGGTACTAGATTCCAGCTCAGAACTGTCCCTTTTCCCCCCAGATGCTGGCCTGAGGTCTCCTGAGAGAAAGCGTGTTCTTTGTAAATGTGCAAGGAGAGGGATCTACTTCTGGCCAAATGTGGGAAAGATCCAAGGAGGTTCTGTGCTCAGTGGACACATCCACAAGGAAGGCAGAGCATCTGCAGCCGTAGGGATCTAAAGCTCCCAGAGATGCTCCTCAGCCTGCAGGATTTTCTGTGAGGAGGTAAAGGCAGGTACCAGACTTTTCTTCAGGAGGAAAAGAAGGACCTCAGGCAGGACCCAGGAAGGAGGTTGGCCAAATATAGTAGAAGGAAATGGAAGTGTCAGTGAGCAATGCCCCCTTTGATTCTCAGCATCTGTCTCAGGTTAATCTGGGTATCTCCCTGGAACTCAGCATGTGCTGCATGCAGGAAACCCCAGAACTAGTCCGAGACCCTGCTGGCTCCAGGACAGGAAGCAGAGGGATAGAAAGGGAGCTTGTAACATGGAGGGTCAGGGCACGAACTAGCAGAAGCACCAAAGTGGCAAATGATTTACCTGCCACCACCTCACGAGCCTTAAGTGGGATGTGCTCAAAGACCATACACTGACCGGGCTATGAGGGCGTGCTTCTCTCTAAGCAGCCCCTTCAGCCCTCTGCCACTTCCCTGTGGAAAATTAAGAGAGGAGTTGTCATCACCGAAAGAAAGAAAAGCAGCCTGCTCATTTCATCACAAAAACTCTAGCAAGCCTATGGCAAATGGTCTCAATTCCTTCCTTCCACCTGATTTATGCCAAAGCCATTGTTCACCCCGATGGTGCTCAATATGTCACCAGAATGAACACTGCGTCTTGGTATTTCACCCTCCAAAGCCTCGTAGAAAAATGGATGCTAATGAAGAGACCTTCCATGTTTTCCTAAGAAGGCTATCACCCCTGATAATACAGAGTGCTCCAGTAGATCAATAAAGGCAATAAATCAATGCAATTTATTAAATACAACAAGCACTTTCCCAGGCAAGTGCTCAGAAGGAGTCCAGAAAAGCACATCACCAGCACTCAGAATGGGTAAAGGTGCTGGTGGCTACTTAGGAACAAAGTTTCAAAAGATACCGCAAGAGAGATTTACAGCCAGAAGCAGTGACACTCAGATCGCCTCATCCCAAGCCCCAGCGGACCTCTCCCTGTGGGAATCCTCATCAGCGCTCTTTAGACAGAATCCAATTTACCGTCCTTTCTACAGACACACCTAGATCAGCTCCTGGGACAGAACTAGCAAATGTTTAAGTGAACAAGGCCATGTTTCAATGGCAAAGAAAAGCACAGGTGAGGTGAAATCAAACATAGTGGGCTTCAAGAATGCGGGGATTAACCCTTGAACCTGTCTGTTCTCTGCCCAGAGAAAAAGCAGAGAATGGTTCTCCATGAAGGGGTCTGAAAGCCATCTCAAAGGAGAGCCTGGCCCTGACATTTCGACAGAGCCAGTTTGACAGGTAATGGAGCAGGCCGACCATTCCTGTTCACTTCACCTGCAAGGAAGAGTTTCTACAACAGCCACTGCACTGATGAAGATAAGATCAAACCTCTTCTCAACAAAGGGTGGAACAGGGGCGGCCATTCTGCACCTCAGCTCCACACTAAGACCCCTGAAGAAAGAAGGGCCCTGGCAGGGCTGCGGTGTGGTCATGGTCCAGGCTTCAGGGCCTGGCCTGAGAATAGGCTCTCCCTGCAGGCAGAGTCCTGGTGAAAACACTGACCTTCAAAATCAACCATCTCTCCATCCATCCATTATCATCTATCCATCCATCCACCAGTCTGTCTGTCCACCCATCCATTCCCCAAATTGTTGCTGAGGACTCTACCACATACAAGACCCTGTAGGGATACAGGGGAGCTCTCAAAAATTGAGTATACAGCAGGTGTTAAAATAGCCTGCTGACCAGTGATCCAAAAGCAACAGTCTGAGCTCTGGAACATTTGGGTCCTCATCTCAGATATGTGTCTTTGAGTTGATTATGAAACCTCTCAATGCCTCCAGTGCCAAATCTGGAGAACAGAGGTAACAATGGAATCTACCTTCTTTTTTTTTTGAAGATCAAGTAAAATAAAATGGTGATTCTTAAAAGGTGAAAAGGCATACCAGCAGTGATGTAGGAAACAATTTCAATTGGAACGAGGGCAAACTTTTATCCAACACAGATATATATCTTAGAAAAAAATAATTAAACATCACATAATAATTTCACAAATATTACTACTAAAGATAAATCTAAAGTTTAAACCAAGATACAGAACAAAAAATGTATTTGCAACATATGTCACCAACAATGGGCCAACAGTGGAAAGAGATAAAGCATTTCTAAAACCAATAAAAAGATTTAAAAACGGGTAACAGACTGGAACAGGCATTCACAAAAGAAGATACCCAAACAGCCAATATGAAAAGATGCCTAATCTCATCAGTAATCAGGGAAATGCAAAGTAAGACCACACCAAGTTGTCACTGCCCCATCCCCAGGAAAGCTAAGTGAAAACAATGATAATAGTATATGTTGGTAAGGATACAAAGCAACAAAAACTTGCATAGTTGGGACCGCAAACTGGCATAACCATTACAAAGCATGTCTGCCACTACCTACTAACATTGAACATACATACATCTTATAACCCAGCAATTACACTCCATGTTTTGATAAGTACATACAAAAATGCTCAGACTACCATTAGTCATCACAGCCCCAAAGTGGAAACAACACAAGCGTCCATGAACAGCAGAATCAATGAATGATGATGCTCCTTTCATGCAATGGAATACCATCCAGCAATGAAAATGAAGGAATCCCTGCCATACGTAACAAGAGAGACATTACGTTCTCTCAAACATAACTCTGAATTATAGAAGCCAGACACACACACACGAATGCATACACCCTGTGATCCCATATGGACAATGAGCAGACATAGGCAAAGTACAACATATAGTATGAGAATCAGAGCAAGGCTTCCTCTAGAGAAGCAAGAGCGGGGCACACAGTTACCAAGGTCCTCACCCTGTTTGGTTTCTTGATATTTGATGATGATTTATTGATTTATACATTTATACTCTGTGCACTTTCCAACATGTCTGCTATATTCATAATCTTTTTTTATTTTTTATATTCACAATTTTTTAAAAGCTTTACAAAGGCTTTAAGTATTAGGCAAATACATGGGTGTATGATGATAGCAAAACTGAGAAGGTGATAATGACAAAGTATTGGAAAATACTGAGTTGATAGAACTAACCAACCTTCACGAGACACAGATCCTTCACTGTACATGTCACATAAATCGTCTCCTGTAACTATCACAACAATCCTATGAGGCCCCCATTTTACACATGGGAAATAAGGCACAGAGAAGTAAGGCTACTTGCCTAAGGTCACTGAGCTAGTTAGCACCAAAGCCAAGATTCAAAGCCAGGCAATCAAGCACTGAGCTCGTACTCTGTGCTCTTGACCATGCCCCCTGCTGCCCTCATGCAAAAGGCAGGCATAATAAATAGCTGGCACTTTTATTATAAATAACAGTCTCACCTCTTGATTCCCTGCCTTCTGCTCAGGGAACCTGCTAGTCATTCATTATTCCTCTCCCAATTTATCTGCTGTTTTGGTTTTGATACTCCTTTCCTTCCCTTAAATTTTGTGTCCCTATTTCAAGAAGTTTAGCCAAACACTGCCTACTTGGGGCCCAGGGGATAGCAAAAGCACAACTGTACAGCTTTCTGGAACATAAATTAGCCAGAATGATATCTATACATTAATCACAAGAGCACAGGGTAGAAATTGGCTTCACCTGGTGATGGCTTTCTCAAGGAGACCTCAAAACAGCTTCCAGCTTAAGAGGTGAGGTGTTGACGTGGACTCTCAGGCTTCCTCCCGATCCTGCAGGAGCACAGGCGCTGAGAGTGGCCAGATCACAAGGAAAACCTGCTGTGAACAGCAGGCATCTTCGCCTCCTAGAAGGAAGCGAGAGATGGATGATGCAGACGCATTCAGGAAGAAGCAGGGGAAAAAAATATTCACAAATGTTAGGAAAAGTAAGAAGATGCTCCCAGGGTCCCAAGCCTTGAGAATTTTGCCTGAAATACACCTGATCTGCACTGGCCCCCAGAAAGCATCGCCCTTGAGATGTACGGTCATCCACCAGGGAGACGACCATCCCTGCAGCCCCTCCAGAGCCTGCTGGAAAGCCTGGCTGATTTGTCGTCTGAAGACCGCTATTATAGCTCTGAGTATCTGCACAATCCTTTTGGTGCTAAATTTATTTGCAATCATTGCAGCAGCCTGTTTAATTATAACTAATGGGCGTAGTCATGCTAAGTGACATGCCGTTGGAAATCCCCTTCCCCCAACTGAGAACTTCACGGAGATGCAACAGAGATGCTGGACAAGAAAGCAACGATATTTAAGGTGACTAAGCTCCTGCACTTGAGAAGCCACCTTGGATGGAGACACTGCACCAAAGAAATGTCCCCCCAAGACACCTGTGTAGACAGCTCTGGCCTTCCAGGCTGCAGGGACAGGGTGTCCTATTTGTGAGCTGCCATTTCTGAAAGCTCGATGACAGGGGCAGAGCCCCCCTCTCTGGGCCTCCTACAGAGGATGTGATTTCACATGCACATTATTAATGAGCTTCATCCTAAAGTTATTCTGGCGGCATGTGGAGCTTAGAGGGCTTGGGAACACGACTTGGCAGGCAAGAGAGGCTTTAAAATGCAGCACTTCCCCAGCCTGGTTAAAAAAAAAGAATACATAATATCAAAGAGCAGATCAGAATTGAGGGGTGCGGGGGGCAGTCACAAAAATGGGTTAGTAAGAGTAAAACGAGGGAAAGAAAACTTTAAAAGAGTGTTTTTTAAAGGAATATGTATATATTCAGGTCCCTTCTGTTCTGCTCTGCCCCCCAGCCTTGGGGCCACTCTTTCCCCAGGAAGGCCCTCCTGCTCTTCTCCGTCTGGTCAACTCCCGCAAGGCCTGCAGGGCTATGTGAGCCAGCTCCCCAAAATTCTCCACTGACTTCCCCAGATCTCAGAGCACTTTCCCTTCTGGACATTCCTTTCCAGCAGCCCTTTGGCATTTTATTCATTTAATTATTCATCAAAACAGGTATGGATTCCTTGCTGTGAAGTAATTGTGGCAGACGTTAAGCCCCGGTCTCAGATAAGGCAGCTCTCCCCACGGGTATCTTGTCTTTTTCAAGAGGCTGAGTTCCTGAGAGTAAGAAGCACAGCGGGTTCATGGCCATGCTGACTGTGACCTGGCACTCGTTGGCCCCTCAGGGAATGGCTGCTGGATGCCCAAATTGGACTCAGCATGCTGGAGAGTGTCCTTGCTTGCTCCTTCCCACTGACTCTGACAAGATGTTGCCCATTGTACCAAAGGGCAAGCGGGGGCAGAGGACTGGATCCCTCAAGAAGAAGGTTCTTAGGTGCTAATCCAGGTTTTGCTTGTATAAGGATAGAACCAGAGCAGAGCTGAAACCCCTGACATCATCCTACCTCCTTAGAAATCCTGTCTGGGGGCGTGGCATCCCAAGAACAGAGACAGTAATGGTGATGGGGGTGAGGGGAGACGCTCCTGATGGCTAAAGATGGCGGCCCACTGTCCTAGAGGAAGAGACATTTATTCAGTGAACAAGAAAGGGCCACAAAAGACATTGATGAATGACAAGCTTTGTGGGAAGTTGGGAGGAAGGCAGATGTAGCAACTTGGGTTCTGCCCTTCCCTTGGAAAGAAAAGACATGGAAGGTAGAATACTGGGATATAGGTAGGGTAACTCCTGACCTCTACGGAAATGACATTTATCTCAACCCAGATCCAGGGAAGAGTTCTGAAGCCCAACTCACACTCGCTCCTAGAGGAGACTCGTCACATACAGGCATGTAGCAGCCCAGCTCCCCTCCTCACGCAGGAGCATTTTTTTTTTGGGGGGGGGAGTGTTTTTTAACTAAGTCCCATCCCAGTGACTTGCCTTAACTATAGACATAGAAAGAAGAAATCCTGTCATTTGTAAAGGTTCTCACAACCATGGCTGTAATGTTTACTTACTAAAAGATTTCATATTAGAACTTATAAAATCAATTTTCCTTGACCTAAATATTTTCCCCAAGTTTCTGTGATGCATCAATTGCTCTCCAAGCTGCAATGAGAGACAGAATGAGTCAGGCGTAACTTGGCCTGGAATTTAGGGTGTTGACTTAGGCTCACCGGTGCTCCAGCAGCAGAGGCCTAGATCCTCTGAGTCAGTTGGAGCCCCTGGGGCCCCTCCTCGCAGAAAAGCATGCTGGGATTTCCTGGATCTGAGTTAAGACAACAGGACTGGCAATTTCTTCACAAAGGACTAAAGCAAAATATCCAGATACAGCCTCAATTTCTCATTACCTCAAGAGCCAGGCAACGCTGTGAGATTCTAGATGGTGAAAAACTACTCTTTCCTATAAGCTCCCGATGTACCCAGATTTCCATAGTACTCACTGCTCCACTTCCAGAGGGAGAGGACAGCTAGCCACGGCATCCCTTTCACAAAATATAACCAAATGGCTCTTTTCTGGCCATGGTAGCACTACCTGAGGGGCCTGGGACCTTGGCCCTCATTGCCCCCTCCATCACTGCAGGGATCTTTGAGAAAGCTCTCCTTCACCTGAAGACGCCCTGTTCCAGATCCCAAGAGGTAGTTACTTTCTCCAAGAGAAAACTTTAACAAATACATCACTGCTTTATCAAGTGCATCAAAATAAGAGCTGACCCAGGATACACCTGTTTTGAGTCACAATCTCCTAGTTACATTTGACAAACATCAATAACCCTAGACTTTTCCCTACCTAGGCTTAAATCTAGATTCCTACCACCAGCAAAAAAGACCAATCTCCCTTTCCCTTTGTAAAAATCCTGGTGTGTGCTCAGTGTCATGCTGTGTGAGGGAGGGGCTTGACATTCTCTTCCCCTCTGTCCCTGAATGGAGAGAGATCACAAATGGCTCATTTTACAGCATGCAGGGATCTGCCAATCTGTCCTCTTCTTTCCTGGAAAGGTTGCTGTCAGGGTTAAATAGCAAGTGATTACAAAGCGCCTTTCTCACTGAAATGGGAATTAATATTAATACAATTATATGTTGATGGCTTTGATGTTCTGCTATAATAGACCAACACTGAAACACCAGCACTTAACAAAAATAAAACCATCCTAACAATGACTTCAACAGTATGTCAAGAGGCAGAAATGTGCAAAGGACTCTCCTGGGTACCATTTTTGCAAGACTATTCTAAGAATTCGAGTAGAGGGGGGAAAACCACCACTCTCCCAATTGAAAATGTTTACTCCCATAAAAGGTAAAAGTTGATTTATTTTTATGAAATACTACAAATATGCTCTTAAAGCCACTGAGGTCCTCAGCTACCTCATGCCAAATCAGGGCTTTATGGAACTTTTAAGACCTTCAAAATACAGCACTGGAGCTAAAATAGGGCCTTTCCCCAAAGCAACAGGATTGTAAACAGGATGTTAGAGAAGCAAAGGATTCTTTCAGAACCAGGGAAAGCTGCTGTCCATTATCTAACAACCATCTGGTGTGATCTGAGGGCAACTCAATAGCACAAGACTCCCCACCCAGAAACACCTGTCCCCTTACTGTCTGAGCCCCACACTTAGCAACTCCCTCTTGCATCTCTGTCAGAACAAATGGGCCACTCAAACCAGAGAACTCTAAAGCTAGAAGGAACTCTGGTCATTCAAGTCAACCTACCCATGTCACTGTAGGGAAAATGCAGGTCTAGAGAATCAGCCAGAAATATGCAACCAGTCACTGACAGAATTTGAACCTAATCCAAGGCTCTCAGATGCCCCATCTGGTACCTTGTCCATTACTCAATGTTGGGGCATGAATTGTGTCCCCCCCAAAAATGTTATGTTGAAGTTCTAATCTCTAGTAGTACCTCACAATGTGACCTTATTTGGAGATGGGGTCTTTCAGAGGTAATGAGGTTAAAGTGAGGTTATTAGGGTACACCCTAATCCAACATGACTGATGTCCCTGTAGACAGGAGAAATTTAGACACCAAGAGATGCACACAGAGGGAAGACAACATTAAGAGAAAGAGAGAATACAAGGAGAAAGGACCTTCAATGGATCTTGCCCACACAGGCCTCAGGAGGAAGCAACCCTTCCAAGACAATAAATTTTTATTGTTTAAGCCTCCCAGCTTGTGGTATTTTGTTATGGCAGCCTTAGCAAACTAATAAACCCAATATCAACTGTCCAGAGTGGAACACACGTCTGTGTAAATGTCTATGAAGATGTGCCGGCTTTATTTCGTTTCTAGTTCAGATATCCATCAACCTTCACTTCCTTAAAAATGAAAAGACACAACTTCCCTAAAACTATCTATCTTTTAAAAATGCTAAGTCTCTAAAAGACACAAACTTGGTCAAAAGCCAAGGGTAGTTTAACAACCCTATCGAGTAGACAATGTTATTAACTCCATTTGAGAGGTGAAGACACTTAGGCACCGAGAGGTCACGAAAACTGCCCTGGGACAACCAATAAGTAAGTAGCAGAGCTTATTTCAAATCTAACTCTCTTTGTTTGTGAAGGACCAGCCTAAGTAGTACACTACACAGAGGTAGTGAGCTTGCTGTCACTAGCAGTGTTCAAGCAGAAGCTAGAGGAGCACCAATGAAAGATACTTTCTAACAACTCTCTTCCCTCGAAGGAGAGAGGAAGTGACATGTTATCTAGAGCCCCGCCAGCCCTGATCTTCCCTGAGTTTACAATCCTGCAATTACTGCCAGTTTGAGCGGTCAAGGGAAATTTCAAAGAGGAAACAGGATGAGAACGAGAGTCAGAGTTCCTAAAGAGAAAAAGGAAATTAGTGATGGGGGTGGGAGACTTCAGTAGACTAGGCGAAATTAGGAGGAAAATCAAGGAAGGTGTTAATAAGATTGGAGTTTACAGACTTTCCTAGTTAGAGAAGCCCAAACTTCCAGCCCCACAATCTTTATGCTGAGCATGGGGTCATCTGAGCCTCTCAGCTGAGCCTCCATCCTGTGTGCAGCCTGATGAAATAGAAGTGAACCCTTTCAGCTTTAAAAGTCACATGGCATTAAGGATAACTATAGAGCCAATCTCTGAGCTCTTAATTGAGCATTTTTTCCCAGCCCTGAGTTAAATACAGACACACTCACACACTGCCTCCACCATGCTATGGGTTAAATTCTGCTCGTGTCTGAGTGCCCACGTATCTTATATTATCCTTAGCATGAGTTACTCGCACAGGCAGTGGAGAGAGGGGAGGCCTCCGAGCCCACAGTTCCCAGAGCAGCTCCTGAATTTATGCAAAGTCAGGATCACAGCCGTTTGAAGGACCGTTTTCTGTCTCTGCCTCAGTGTAGGCAGCAGACGTGTGCTTCTGATGCAGCAGCTGCAGAACATAACACTTGCTCATTTTTAAGCTTTTTTATTTTCTCTGCCTTCAACAGGTTACTGTGCAGAGTATCTACTCAGTACGTGACATTTCTTCGGCTTGCTTCAGAGCTGGAAAGGTAGACTCCCCAAAACCCCAAAAGGTTTCTATAAATCAAGAGGAGAAAAAAGTTGTTCAAAGTCCTGTGCTGGGTTCCTTAGAAAGGCCTGTGAGGTTGTGGCTTTGGCAGGGGAAGACGATTGCCTGCAGGCTGCTCAGCAATGGGGTGGGGGGCTGAGGTCGGACAGGAGAGGCTCCAATCCTGCATGCAATGTAGGTTTTCCAAGACCCAGAGGGTTGGCTCCCCAGGAAGGGAGGCTCAAGCTTCCCATCCACCCCCACCAAGAGCAGACCCTACTTATTTCTCCCACTTTCTAGAAAATGATCGATGCAAACCTTACATTTGTCAGACTTCACCAGTTTCTGAGACACATCTGTTCGCTACTGCCAAAGGAAATGGGAATCTCAAAGAGAGGGAAAACAAGAAAAGCCACATGTAGAGTATCTCGCATCTTTATACAAGTGCTGCCGATGATTTGTAGGTTCAAGTGCTCACGGCACCTCTTACATCGGTGCCAGCAAGCGTCCAGCTGTCTGACAAAAGGCTCTTTCTGAGCGTGACATAGGGGCTTTCCTTCTCTTTGGTGGCCAGGGAGCTCAGAGCACTCTGTTAGTACTTAGTTGAGAAAGCTATTTCCATCCTAGGCTTCTGGTATAGTTTTCGCCCCATCACCACCACCTATCAGATGACATTTGGTTATTAATTGCCTTTTAATGACTCCATTGTGGCCACATCTCTTATTATAAGCTGACTCAAATTCTCTTTGAAATAGCTGGTTATAAATAATAAACAACATCAAAAAGTGTTTAAGATAAAATGGGCAAAGGACTCAGATGTGGAGAAAGAACCCTTCCGGTGGTTACATGGCATTTGGGAGCAAGTAGAGAACATCTAGCTCAATGTTGAGAGAGGGAATGAGACGCCCACGCTTTCACAGCTGTTCAGTGGACAAATGGACTGAAACGGATCACAGTGCCCTTCCCCTCACAGCCACGGATCAGGATGAGTTCCGGCACGTGGGCCTCCAGCCACTCTACAGACCATCACAGCCACACCTCCTTTGTCCAGCAAGACTGAGAAAGAGGTGCTTCCTTTTCTCCCTTTCATTCTATTTGCTTTTCCAGAAGCCCTTGCTTAGAGCACAATGGAGTCTACTTTGTTTTTGAGGGTTCATATTTAGGGAAGGGGAAATGGCATCATTAGACATGGCTGGACGTGTGCGGGCCACAAGCCTGCTGTGTCTTCAGCACTCTCCACGGAAACATGCAGGATGTAATTAAGCATCCAGAGGACACCCCGATACCCCGCAGCAACAAGCACAATACACCGCTTATCCCCAACATCCAGCTCTCTCAAGTCAAGTTCCCTTCCTCTCTCTCTGCAAACACCACTTTGGGAAAAGTACAGATTTCTCCAGAGAACTTGTTGTTCTGCTTGTTCTCCACTTGAAGTGACAATTCCTTGAATGAAGAGCCTGTGGCTCCCATGGAAATAAGGAGACAGAGAGCACACACACCTGGTGACAAGGAATGCTTATAATCTTCTGTGGCTCATGAACTCTCGAAGGACCGTGATGTGTCC
>PITA01000076.1:115000-257687 GCA_004023965.1 Spilogale gracilis | reverse complement strand
GGTCAGCTAATCCCGGCAAAATGAGGGTATGGATAAAAGGCAGGACTCAGGAGACCCAAGACTTTCTCTAAGTGTTGCAGATGAGTAAACATAAGTAGGCAGGACATGACCCAGACATTTCCATGGACTGAGTCAAAACCCAAGAGTCACACTTTATTGATATGATGCTCACATGCATCATCAGAGAAGTATTTATTTTAAAATTCTTTGGCATAACTCTTTATACAGTTATAGAATCACAGGCTGTAGGGACTTTGTGCAAGATCTTTAATCCACCCACCTTTTTTAGATGGGGTGACCAAGGCCAAGAGGGGAAAATTAAGGAACTGACGTTTCTCTGTAAGAGCCAAACCCTCTGTTCCCCAGCCTCACCCACAGCCCCCTCATGCAGGAACATGGCCTCCATTCACAGGTCTCTAAATTACACACAGGGAAAGAATCTCTGCTCCTGCCACGAGGTCTGAGAGCAGCTGCACATCTCCCAACCAGGACTGCTAGAGCAAATGCAATTAGCAGGCTGCCTGACAGCAGCGAGAGGAAATCTTCTCCCTCTCTCCCCAAGTGACTAGGTGACTACACGCAGGTGTTATATTTTTTGAAGGTCCTCGTCCTCACTCTCTACCTTCTGGCCCATCTTCTGAGGCAAGACAAAATAAGAGGGTTCTAGGGACCTTCCCTCTGCCATTGCCCAGGGAAACCTCTCTTACAAACAAAATCTTCTTTGGGATTAAAAGTACATCGGGTACAGCAATTTGGAAGCCTTCATAGTTCAATACAAATTCCGGCTCTGCTTCCCTTCATATGTATTCTCTCCCAGCCTTTTGTTCTTGAGCCTCACTATGACTTCCCAGGGACATAGAATTTTTTCTGGGTGGTTTTCTTTCAAGACTTTATTATTTTTTTTACAGTAGTTTCAGGTTCAGAGTAAAACTGAGAGGAGGGTACAGAGATGTCCCATATACCTCCACACATGCACAGCCTCCCCCATTATCAACATGTCCCCACCCCCAGAGTGGTACATTTGTTACAATCAATGAACCTACACTGACACATCATCACCCAAAATCTGTAGTCTACATTAGGGTTCATGCTTCATATTGTATATTCTATGGGTTTGGTCAAATGTGTGATGACATGTATCTACCCTTATAGTAACATACAAAGTATTTTCACTGCCCTAAAAAATCCTCTGTGCTCTGCCTATTCATCCGCCCACCCCCCATCAAACCCTCACAACCACCAGTCTTTTAACTGTCTCCATAGTTTTGTCTTTTCCAGAAGGTCACATAATTGGGAGTCATACAGTATGCAGCCTTTTTATGCTGGCTTCTTTCTCTTAGTAATATCATTTAAGATTCCTCCATGACCCTCCATGGCTTGATAGCTCATTTATTCTTAGTGTTGAATAATATTCTATTGTCTGGGTGTACCACAGTTTATCCACATACCTACTGAAGGACATTGTGGGTGCTTCCAGGTTTTGGCAATTATGAGCGAAGTTGATATGAACACCTCTGTACAGCTTTTTGTGAGACACAGTTTTCAGCTCCTTTGGTTAAATACCAAGGTGCATAATTGCTGGATCCTCTGGGAAGAGTGTGTTTACTTTTGAAAAAAAAAACCACAAAATATCTTCCAAAAGTGACTGTATCAGTTTGCTTTCCTACCAGCAATGAATGAGAGTCCCTATTGCTCTACATCCTCATCAGCATTTGGTATTATCAGTGTTCTGGATTTTGGCCATTCTGATAGGCACATAATGGTATCTCTCTATTGTTTTAATTTGCAGTTCTCAGATGATAAAGGATTAAAGCATCTTTTTCTATGCTTATTTGCTATCTGTATATCTTCTCTGGTGAGGTGTCTGTTAAAGGCTTTGACCTTTGGGGCGCCTTCATAACTCAGTTGGTTGTGCATCTGACTCACGGTTTCAGCTTCGGTCATGTCCTCAGGGTCATGAGATCGAGCCCCATCTCAGGTTCCATGTTCAGCAAGGAGTCTGCTTGAGAGTCTCCCTCTCCCCCTCCCTTCATCCTCTACAAAATAAATAAATAAATATTCTTTAAAAAAAGAATAGTCTTTGGGGTGCCTGGGTGGCTCAGTTGTTAAGCATCTGCCTTCAGCTCAGGTTATGATCCCAGAATCCCAGGACTGAGCCCCGCATCAGACTCCCTGCTTGACAGGAAGCCTGCTTCTTCCTCTCTCACTCCCCCTGCTCTCATCCCTCTCTAGCTGTATTTCTTTCTGTCAAATAAATAGATAAAGTCTTTTTTTTTAAATAAAAAGAAGTCTTTAGTCCATTGTTTAATTGGTTTGATTTCTTTTTTTTTTTTAGATTTTATTTATTTATTTGAGAGAGAGAGAGAGTGCATGTGAACACATACAAGTTGTAGGGAGGGACAGAGGGAGAAGCAGACTTCCTGCTGAGTAGGGAGCCCAACAAAGGGCTTGATCTCAGGACCCCAAGATCATGACCTGAGCCAAAGGCAAACACATAACCAACTGAGCCACTCAGGCTGGGTGTTCGATTTCTTATTCTTGAATTTTAAGAGTTCTTTGTATATTCTGGATAATAATCATTTATCAAATATGTCTTTGTGACCTAGAACTTTTGATTCTGTAATTCAGAGAAAACAGAAAAGTATAAGACCTCTGGGGGTAGATCAGAGCTATAGGGCTCAGATTTGTTATCTCCAAAGAGATGGAGCTGAACTACGTGGAATGCCAAGGAGGGCAGAATAGGAGTGTGACAAGTGACTTTGTTCTTACTGAGAAAAGGTAGCCCATTCTAGGAGTCAGACACATATGGTCCCCAGATCCTCACAGACCGCTTGCTGTGTTCATGGTCCTAATCTAACACATTTGGCCAGAAGTAGCCACAGGCATAGCCATCACTGGCAAGAGCAGCAAGAACATCTAACATTTTTGAGTGCCTGTGCTTTGAGTGAAATGACTCATTTTGTCCCCAAAATAATAGTATGAGGCAACATGATTGTGATAGGTAGAGTAATGGCTTCCAAAAATGTCTAAACCCCAGAACCTATAAATTTGTTACCTTTCAGAGCAAAAGGGGCTTTGCTGATGTGATTTAAAGATGGGGAGTTTATCTTTGATTATCTGCGTGAGGCTAACGTAAACACAAAGAGGGAGGCAGCAGAGTCAGAGAAGGAGATGAGATGGAAGCAGAGGCCAGCTGCTGGCTTAAATACGGATGGGGACATGAGCTGAGGAATGCAGGAACCCTCTAGAACCTGGGGAAGGTAAGGAAACAGACTCTCTCCTAGAGCCTCCAGTGGGAGCATAGCCCTAGCACTCTAGATTTTCACCCTGGGAGTCATTTCAGACTTCTGATGTCCAGAACTGTCAGATGATAAGTCTGTGCTACTTTAAGCCACCATGTACGTGGTAGGTAAGTATTCAAGCAGCAATATGAAACGGATGCAACTCTCATCCTTCCCATTTTACAAATGAAGAAGCTAAGATGCAGTAAGGTGAAATCACTTTCCCTAAATCGTGCACCTAGCAACTGGCACTTTGGGACTTGAACCCAGGTGGTCTGATTCCACAGCCAGAACTCTTTGCTACTAAACTATAATGCTAACTACTAATTGAGTCTGTGAATTAACAAATGAATAAATAAGAAAGATTTGTCCTTGAGGTTGTAGAGCTTAAAAATTAAGTTAAAAGATATTATAGAAATGATGACAGAGAACCCAAAAGGCATCTAACATGGGTAAAGAATACCACAATTTCTTTTGCTGCAGAGTTACTATGAAACAGAAAAATCAAGATTTGCTGGTGGGAATGCAAATTGGTACAGCTGCAGTGGGAAACAATTTGGTGGTTCCTCAAAAAGCCAAATATAGAATCCCATATGACGCAGAAATTCCATACCTAGGTATGTACCTAAAAGAATTAGGAAAAAAAATGTGCTAAAACAAGTTGGTACAGAAGTGTTCACAACAGCACCATTAACAATAGTCAAAGGTGTAAATAATCCAGTTGTCCACCAGCAGATAGACAAATTATAGTATATACCTTCGATGGAATATTATCCCACCATAAAAAGGAATTTTTATGCACCATAGATGAACCTAGAAACCATTACACTGACTGAAAGTAGCCTGGCACAAAATGCCCTACATTATATGATTCTATTTAGAGAAAATAGTCAGGATGGGTAAAACCATAGGAGAGAAAGCAGACTGGAGGTTGTCCAGGCTATGGTGGAGATGAGGAAGTAGAGGGGAGCAACTGCTTAATGTAGAAAGGGCTTCCCTCTGGGATGATAAGGATGTTTTGGAACCTAACGGAGGAGATGGTTGCACAGCACTGTGAGTATAGTAAATGGTACTAAATTTTTCACTTGAAAATGATTACTTTTACATTATATGAATTTTGCCTGAATAAAATAAAATAAAATAAAATAAAATAAAATAAAATAAAATAAAATAAAATAAAATAAAATAAAATAAAATAAAATACTGTAAAAAAATTTAACAAAAAGGGCTTTCTAGAAGATACAAACTTAGCCTGGGCCTTGAATGAAGGCTGAGATGAGGTGGGCTAGGAGGCAATGGAATAGTAAGCAAAAAAGGAAAATAATTTCCCTTTAATTCCACACAATAGACATTCTTGCTTATCTGTAGGTTCCTGCCCAGTCTTCCCCAGACTCACCTTAATTAACCCTCTCTAAAGACTCATCCCAGAACCTAGATATTCTGCAGGAATTACCAAGGGCACTCCACACATTTTCAGATGGTTTTATATAAATTGTGTGAAAAAGAATACTTATTGACAAGCAATGTGCTAATATCAGAAAAATAGTGCAAGTTCCAAATGATTCAGAAAGCCACACAGCACCCCAGTTTAGTCCAGGACCTGCGGTCAGGAGATCTGGGTGCCCATGCATCATGTGGCTTGCCCCCAGTTCCTGAAGGGACCCTTGTGTCTGTCATGCAGCCCACCCACCATGACCCACTTGGCCTCTCCCTATGACACATTCTGCTCACCCCAATTCCTATCCAGGGAACAAGTCAGAGGTCCCAGCAAAGTGGCAGGATCTAGGGAGGGGTGTCTGCCATGAAAATGTAAAGAAGCCTAGCTTTTCTGTCATCACTCAGCCTCAGGGGCAAAGAAAATGCCAAAGACTCTCTCAAGGCAGATGGTTGGGACCGGATACTGAGCTGGTACTGACCTTCCTTCAGGGAGCAGAAGCAGTTAAAGGGTCCAGGGGTGAGGAAGGCTTGCTTCCACTGCCAGCTCCCCAGGGAAGGATTTGAAAGGTAGCTTTAGGAACTCCAGGAACAACCCACACCTACACCCAGTTTTCTAACTCTGAGCTCCAAGTTCCTTCTGACGGAGCTTCCTGACACTGTCTTCAGTCACACTGGGGTCTTCTGGCTCCTTCCCACAGGCCTGAGCCATCAGTCACAGTGGGACGGAGGCAGGGTGGTGAGGAGTAATGAGATACATTCTGTTCTGTTTACAAATTGCTTTCAGGCCTGTGGAGAAAGGTACATCTAAATGTGAAGTGTCGTTGCTACACAAGGAGGGATGTGTGTGACTGAGAGCTTTGCCTGGAACCTACAGAGGCTCAAGGTGAAGCGCCCGCCCTGCCCAGGCCCTGGCTCCTCACACAGAAACCAGGGGTACTGGCAACAGAGTCCAACTCCTCCCCAGGGAAATGCGCCATCCCACTGGAGCCCAGAGACCTCGCCTCTGAACTCCTTCAACCTCCCTCACTGCACGCTCATGGGTCTGGCCTGTCAGAGACAGCCTTAGGACCTATTTAGAAGTATGCCTTTCATCTAGGACCAGCTGCTCAGTTCATCCATGGTATAGAATTTGTCTCCTTCATCCTGAACTCTCACTGAACAGGTCATGGTGCGTGTGTGTGCGTGTGTGTGTGTGCGTGTGCATGCGTGCACTCATGCACAGGCATTCTGACTGATCAATGTTGGCCATTTCTATTCTTGGCCCTGTGTCACCAATACCACGGGCCTTTATAACCTCAACATGATGCAGACATGTACTACAATTGGACTAACACTCTGCTAAGCATGGTGCTAGGTACTTTCAATACACTTTCTCCAAACCTTATAACTACCCTGCAAAGCAAGTACTCTATCCTCAGGGGACAGTTAGGAACAAGGCCATCTTCACATCCTCAGCTCTTTCTCTCTCCAAGCCACGCCAAGCCAACCCAACTAGTTTCTATTCTCACCTTCCTACCACTCCACCACAATTGCCTCTTCTGATGTTGCCTACAAGCTCCATGTTGCTAATCTTTGGAGCCCACCTTACTGGACCCAAGCAACACCTGGCCAGGTGGGCCAACCCTCCACCTCGACTCTTAGCTTCCAGGACAGCACACTCCTAGCTTTCTGCCTGTCTCCTGACATCTCTGGCTATTCTGGTCCAGGCTCCACAGGGATTAAGGGAAGAGGCTTCAGAGTCAGACTGCTGGGTTTACGCTCTCAGCTCCTCCACCTCCAAACTGTGACCTGGAGCGAAAGAGTTCATCTCTCGTGCCTCAGTTTATTTCATAAGCTGTGAAAGGGTTGCTGTGAAAATAAAGAACAATGCCTTTCATGTGAAAAACCTTCAATAAATGCTAGCTCCTTGTGTCATCACTATGACAATCCATTATCACACCACGTCTAAGTTCTAAAGTTCCACAAAGCCGTTCCGGGCCTTTTTCTCATCTCACTCTTGCCTAAGGCAGTCTCATTCATCTCCATGATTTTCATTGTCATCTATATGTTGGCAACCCCAAATTCATATCTCCAACCCAGATCTCATTTAAGCTCCAGACTCATTTATCCAATCGCCTACTTGACACATCCATTTGAACATCTCCCAGGCATCTCAAGTGACATGTCTGAAACCGAGCCCTCCCTGTCACCTGCTCCTTCTCAGGCTCCCTTGTCGCAGACAGTGGCACCATAATCTGTTCAGTGATCAACACAGAGAAGGGCACGATTCAGTGAGTGAAGAAACTTGTGGGATCATCCCTGACACTTTGCTTTCTCTCACCTCCCATGTCAAATTCATGACAAGCTTCCAATTTCAGCTCCAGAATAGATCTGAACTCTATTCCCTCTGCCACGTTCCAGTTTCCATCACTCTACTCCTGGCTGCAGGAACCCCAATTTTATCTCCACCATCCCCACACTCCTATTCTCACAGGCACCCATAAAAAGGCTACTGGAGATGGTGGCTGGGGGTATTTTTTTTAAAAGCTTTTATTTATTTATTTGACAGAGAGAGAGATCACAGGTAGGCAGAGAGGCAGGCAGAGAGAGAGGGTAAAGCAGACTCCCCACTGAGCAGAGAGCCCGATGCAGGCTTCAATCCTCGGGCCCTGAGATCATGACCTGAGCCAAAGGCAGAGGCTTAACCCACTGAGCCATCCAGGCGCCCGGTTGCAGGGGGTGTTTTAATGTTGTTTCCACATCAGTCAAATCATGAAGTCAATCTCTGCACAAAACTCGCCAATGCTTCCCATTTGCCATTAGAGAAAATCAAATTCTTCCACCTGGCCCACACAGTTCTCCATATCAGACTCCCCAGACCTGTCCAGCCCTGTGTGGCCCTCCTGGCCAAACCTGTTCCTGCTACACTCTCAGGCTTCACATCCGGCCGCTCCTTCCACAAGACACTATCTTAACCCTTCCTGAACTGAACTATTCTGGCAAGGGAGACCTGCCCACAATGTTTTTTAATGTATAAAATAAAGTGTGTAAGATTGTAAAGGGAACCAATTATATGAAAATACTACTGCAAACATACATTTGTGACATCCCTCTGCAGTGAAGGATTTTGGCAGTTGGAGGAAGCCGTGCGTCCGGGGCGATAGGAGGTATAGGGGAAATCTCTGTAGCCTCTGCCCAATTTTGCTGCGAACCTAAAGCTTCTCTAAAAAATAGTCTATTGAAAAATACACTTGTGATGTGGCAATAACATATGTGATGCTTCTTCAAGATATTAACAGGAGCCAGCAACGGGTCTAGTGACTACCATAATTTCAACATGATATGGCAACAGCTGCACAGTCAACAAAAGCACCACATACAGTACTGTGAAATAACGTCAGACAACAGCCTTCTCCAAATCAAACTCTCTCTCCCGTCCTAGCACTGAGCTAGCTCTAGAATGTCCTTCCTTGATCATCGGCTCCCAAAACTAAAGACCTTTTTCTCCCACTACCCTCTTTCACTACACTCCATTTTACACCTTGAATTTTATCTCAAATTACAATTACACATGTTTGTTGGCATGTTTAGTATCTGTCACCAGATTGAAAGTTCCATGAGGTCTGGAATGATGTGTACTCTGTTCAGTGATCAACACAGAGAAGGGCACGTTTCAGTGAGTGAATGAATGAATTGCTCATAACTGGTAGTGTAAGCAATGGAGTGTGGCTATAATACACCCATCTCCCTCCAGAGGTGGTGTTCTTTCCCTGTGCCACACTGAACAGAACACATTAGGGGACGATTACTGCTTCACACACAGGTACCTTCTCTCAGCATCTCCCACTGATCTCTCTGCTCCACAGAAGTTATTCATGTAACTGTATGAAGCTGGCCTTCAGAGAAGTTACACTTACCAAAAATGTGTATATCTCCAAATGGTAGCTTTTGCTGAAAAGACAGTGAAATGTGAAGTTCATATTTTCAAATTGTTTTTGTGAAAATGTAAACAGTTTCACATCTATTCAGGGCCTAAGAAACAGCACTACGATGATGATGATGATGATGAATAATAATAATAAACACTTATCAAGTGGTCCACACGTTTTTAATATATTAGTTCATTTAATCTTCACCATGAGGCATAAAAAGATGATAAACCCAAAAAGATGACAAACCTATTCTCCCCACTTCACCATCACATATACCACTTTAAATTTTTCTCTATTGACCCCAAGAGCCTAGGACTTCATAACAGATTCTTAATGCAAATCAATTCTCAAAAGGGTGACACCTTAACCCATTCACCTCAACTAATACACTGCCCAGGATCTGTCTATCATCAAACCAGCTCATCTTCCATCTTGGGAATCAAAAAGCAATGATAGAAGTTCAAAGCTCAAGACTCAAAACCCTGCCTGGGGAGAAGGGTCATCACCACTGGGAGCCCGCAGCAGCAGACATGAGAATGAAGGAGCAAGTAGGGAAAGGATGTGTAGGAGACTAGAATATGCACCCCAAAATATACTATTCTGGAATGAGGATTATTTTGAGCTGAAAACAATTAAGAAAACACAGACCCAAGATGAGCTCTCTGCAGTCCTCCGGCGCCTAAACATAGATCATAACTTCCCCTTGTGAAGGTGTCCCCACCCCACCCCAATCTACTTCCTGTGCCAGGAAGGGACTAACAACCTTATCACCAGAGAGGAGATGGCATGGAGAAAGAGTCTATACAAATGAACCTTACCAGCTCCACCTTATCCACTGCTACTTTCCCAACCCCTTTGCCTTCCTACAGTTTATACCAGGAGCACAAAGTCTCTTTCTTTTGTCTTGTCACTTCTCTTTAAATTTAAAAGGCATAATCTTGTTAACAGGTCTGTTGTCGGGTTTTTCATTTGTTTGTTTGCATTTTCTTTTGTTTTGTTTCTCAGCCCCAGCTGGAGAACGTAAGAGGGTGAAAGGAAAATTTTCCTCCCCTACAGATGATAGATGAGGGTATCACATTCCAGCTCGGAAGAGTCAGACCTTAGAAACATTTCTTGGTTGGGTGAGGTTTAAGGCTGGGTTAAAATTAGAGTTTGAATCTACAGTGGTAAGCTTCAGCTACGGTTAATGTCTGCGTCACAGTGAGGGTCAGGGTTTGGCTATAGGTTAGGATAAAAAATCTCGTTTCAAATGATGCTTTGTGTCTAGGTTTCAGTTGGGGCTGGACTTCTACTTAGATCTTAGGATTAGTTTATATATTAGAAGGTGCTGAGATCTGGTTTCGGGTCAACATTAAGGGTTTACAGTTATTGCTAGAGTCCAAGTCATCATCACGAAGATAGTCTGGATACTCAATCAAAAGTACTACTTAGAAAAAAAAAATTAAGTAACAATAAATAAATAAATAAACCAGGCTAAATAAATAAATAAAAATTTTGTAAGACCCTTAAAAAAAAAAAGTACTACTTAGATCTGAATTCAGATCTTCAGGAATGTTACCATATAAAGTAAGGACGAAATCCTGGGTAAGACTCTGTGGTCAGCCTGTGTTTGGGGTAGAGATATGAGACGGGTTTATGGGTGTTGGCAAGGTGCACATGAGTCTGGAATCGCATCCAGTAGAGACAGTTCCACAGACTCAGAAGGTGGACACAACTGCTGCCCAGAGCAGCTTCACTCTGGGTCCCTGGCATTGCCTGTGGCCATGAATAAGGAGCACCCAGGGTGTCATATGTCTCTCCACCTTGAGTCACCTTCCCCCTGCCTCCACAAGCTTGCTTAACCTCCCTTCCCTCAAACCAGCACCTAGCCTGTCAGGCTTTAGTAACTAAAAGAAGTCTTGGTTATTCCATTGATAAAGATAAGAAACCACTCCAATGTCTTCAAACCCAGAGCAGGGAACAAGTCTAGGCCCAGAAAGATTCCATCCATGAGTTCACACACCTCTGTGCCCAGAACACCCCTGCACCCCTGCACTGCAGCTCTAATTCCAAACAGCCCTGACTGTTCCTCATCCAAAGTCTTTTTCCCAGGTAGCTAGATTCAGAGCTGAATCACTCAGCCTCTAGGGACTTCCTAGGACAGTGAGTGGTGAGCACTGCATCCCAAAATAAAAGGAGTAAAGAGCAATTAAGACTAATGGAAAATGCTTGGGGCAGTGCCGGCCTCACCCAGACACCGCCACCCTCTCTAACTCCAGTGCTAGTGACTGGATGTTGTCCAGAGCAGAGGCCAGGAAACTCCTAAGTATACTCAAATTCCAGAGTTCAAGTACAATTATTTACCCATTGGGAAATACTAGGGATTCATTTTGGTCATCTGTGTAGGAACAACAAAGAAAAATGGCCCCAAATGAGGAGGGGATGCACGACATAGCTTCATGCCAGCAGCTTTGCACCACAAAGTTAAGACCACAGGGGTCCTTGGCCTCTGTTAGGGGTCCTGGCGCTGCCACAGGGTCTTCTCCACCTCTTTCCTCAGATAGCGGGGTCTGGTCTGCATGACAGATACCCACATTTTCTCAAAAAACTCTCCTGAGAACCATTTGAAGAAGCAATCATAAAAGAAATTACCTTTTTCCACGAGGGGAAAAAAAAGTTATAATTAGAGGTACATTCCCCACCAAAGCCAGTACCAGGGAAGAGAAAGGACATGGGGGACCAGGGCTCTCACTCATGGTGCTGCACTGAGAGATACCCTCCTTCGGGGCTCATCCTGCCACCTGTGAAATGGGGGTGGCTGTGCCCACTCCCCCTCACACCCCCTCTCAGGAGCATGGTGGCTACAGTGGTTGGGGACCCACTGTGGGAGCCAGAGAGCTCAGACAAACACGTTACCTTCTGCAATCCCATGTGTGAGTCTCATGGAGCAGCAACCTGGGGACAGCAGTGTGCACTGGCACCGGAGGGGGTCCCTCTATGGGGAGGGCACAGAACCTTTGTCCAACTGACCCCCAATCCCCAAGTGTTCTTACCACATAGCCTGCATTTGTCCCTTCCTAATTTGGGGCCATTTCTCCTTGTTGTTCCTACACTGATGACCGAAATTAATCCCTGGCATTTCCCAACAGCTAAATCATCATAATCAAACTCTGCAGCTGCCAGATCTGCTGACTCAAACCCCCGATGTATTCATATGATATTTGCTGGGTAATTACAGAATAGAGGTAATTATATTCATGACTCCATTACTTTCATAATTCCAGAGACCCAGAAACCACAAAAAAAAAAAAAAAAAATTCTCCCAGGGCCCAGAGAAGAAATTCCTTCAATAACAACCCTAACCCACCTCTTACCACACTTGTCCTCTCATATCACTCTGTCTACAAACCTTGCCACTGAGCGGCCGCTGCTCCTGAAGGCAGAAAGGAGGGAGAAGAAACACGGACTGACACTTCATGCTCAGCTAGGTTGAAACCAGTGTGTGTTGGTTGTAGTAATACCAGCTAGCTATTGTACTAGTGAAGCCCTAAGCACCCTTGGTTCTCTGAGGCTTCATACAGTGACTATGAGTTCTCTACTCAATCCCAGTCCAGGGCTGGTGGTTCCCACCAGGCACCTGTCACGTGCTCACGCGGCACTCCATGCTCCTCCAGGCTCCTTGGAGCTCACAGCTCTGCCGGCTCCATGTCCTCATGGGTTTCTCCCCTCGGCCAACTCATGCAGAGACTTCTTAATGCTTCGGCTCAGACATGACACTCATGGGTTCCACTCACAGTCCTACTTGCAGCAGCTTATCGTGGGGTCATTGTGGGGTGCCAGCTAAATGCAGGGGTGCTGGTGGAAATAGCCCCCCTTGGGTCAGCCGATTCCAGCAACAGCACCATGCTCTGGTGGGGAACTCACTCCCTTAGAGGTGAGGTGACCATTTCTGCCAACAAGATAGTACTGACAGGGCAAGAGTGAGCATCCAGGGTACCTGTGAAATGAGGGGCCTCCGCAGCTACACTCCATGAGGCACGAGTGACAGTGATCAGTATCCTAAAGAGATGATTAGGAAAATCCACGCTCTCCTTCTACTACTTCAGTATCCAGAAAAGGCCCTCTCACGTTCATCTCCACATGGGAGCTAGAAGCCAGCCCCGAGCAGGGCTGTTGGCCCCTCTTGTCTCCCACTCCCCACCCCTTCCCTGCAAGCTGCTGGTTCAACAGTGCAGCCCCTCAGATGTCTCCCAGCGTTGGTCCTTTCAGAGAGCCATCTGCTCCCCACACGTGGACGTCAGGAATGATGTGCCAGGCCGCAAGGCTTCTGGTCACTGGTCAAAGGGCAGCAGGATGGCCACTGCGCCGGACAGAACTGAGAAGCGGATAGGTTATGATGGCAGAACTCGGGAGTCACGATGCAGTCAGGTTTCACAGATGGCACCTGGGGACACTTATTCAAGGCTGGTGGCAGCAAAGGAGGCCCAGTCGCAGAGACACTTGAGAGTAAGGCTGAGACTGGTCCTCTGGGGCCTGGAGAGCCACAGGAGGGGCCCTGCCACTGCCTGTATTTGGAGCAGAATCCAGTGAACCTGTCTGTGAGCAACTTGGCATGGGGCGGGGGCGCCCGAGTGAAGGGAGCACCGGCGATGAGGTGGATGAAGGAAGCTCACACAGGGGTCCACTCAAAGCAACTCACTCACATCAGAAAGGCCCTAAGACCCGAGGCCATGCCTGATGGATAACTGGTGTCTGCCCGGTGTGAAAATGTGGCATTCTCAAAGGAATTATTCCCTGTTTTTAACATTCCAACCTCATGGTTATCCTGTATTTCCCATTCTGCATTTTACACTTCAGTAGTTTTCTTTTTGTTTGTTCCAGAAAAGAGACAGAATTAAGTTTTACTGGACCTTTTACAGTTGAAAGCCATTAGAGTGAAATATAGCTTCTCCTCAGAACTGCTTTTGTGGCCGGTCAGAGCTCCCCACAGTGGGGCATCCGGTGCGGCCTTCCTGCATGGCAGCACCCTGCCCCAGCTCCCAAAGCTGAGGGAGAGCCCTCCTGGGGGAAAGCCAGAGGCAGGGCACAATGTCTGGGTCAAGAATAAGCATCTTCCTTGGGGCGCCTGGGTGGCTCAGTTGGTTGGGTGACTGCCTTCAGCTCAGGTCATGATCCCGGAGACCCAGGATCGAGTCCCACATCGGGCTCCCGGCTCGGCGGGAAGCCTGCTTCTCCCTCTCTCACTCCCCCTGCTTGTGTTCCCTCTCTGGCTGTGTTTCTCTCTGTCAAATAAATAAAATCTTTAAAAAAAAAAAAAAAGAAGAAGAAGCATCTTCCAATGGAGATGCCATCCTCTAAGACATGTTTCACCTGTGAAACTCCTGGGATTTCCAAAAGACTGCTGGAAAACTTTGTTTGTCTAGCATCACAATTTCTGCTTCAAAATGCAATATCTGGAAGCATATATTAGCCAGCAATGATAAAGAACAGGTCTAATTTATTTCTTTCTTTCTTCTTTCAATTACTCTTTAAGTAGAAGGGAACAGACCTTTCACTGCCCTCTGTTCTCTGGAGCCTCCTCCGTGTACAACCTGTCCCTGCACTTCCCTTATGTCCCATCCATCTGGAACACCAGTATCCTACCACCTCAGCCCCCTGGAGCACAGCTGAGAGAAGAATGGTCTAACAAGGCAACTGAGCACACAGGTTAGAAGCACCACTTCTTGCAGAGATGTGGAAACCTCAGCCTTCCTGTCACACCTCCATTTCAACAGCTCCATGGGCTTGGTTCTTAGCCCACCGTATACGAGGGCAGCAGACTGGGAAGGGCACAGGCATTACCACAACAGAGAGGGAGGAGTATCGGTAGCAATGAGGGGTTAACAGACAGAAAATGTAGAAGCAGGTGACAAAAGTTTGAAAATCGCAGTCAGTTGGGTGGGCAGGTGATGCCTGAGTAAGGAGCCTGAGGCTCTGCAGGAGCTGGAGGGTGTTGGAGGAGAGGTCCAACTTGAATGGGTAGAAGAGAGCAACGTGGTGCGGCAGAAATCCAAAAGGAGCCGGTACTTGTGTTTGGAGGAAAATCAGAAGAAAGAGGTAAGGGTGGGAGAAAGCACCTAGAAGGTGCCATGTGGAAGAGAGGCCGAGCTGCATACCCGGAGACAACTTGCCGATGTGGCATGTGTCGAGGACGAGTGTGGGAGCCCGTGCACACGAGACAGGGTAGTGATGGAGAACACCGATGACCAGGACAGCTCTGGGAGCTGCAAGGCAGGGGCATTCCCCAGGACCAAGAAGCACCCCAGGTCTGTACAGGGAGGTCATCAAGGCAAGACAGCAGCACAGGACTCATGAGTGGCCGAGCCAGGAGAGACTGAGACAGCTTCAAATTCCACTGCACTTTACAAAAGCTGACACTGAGACCTGGACGGGGTAGGGTGCCATGGTGCTACCAGGTCCACGCCCTGACCGTAGGCCAGCGGGACAGCCAGGGCTAGCTCGGCTCCCAGTCCCTATGCCGCCTCTTCCTCCTCCTGCCCCAACCCCGTGGAGTTTCCAGCAACCACCCTTGCCCTGAGCTGGGGTCAGCAGGGTCTCCCTTCACCCTGAGCTCCCCCAGCAAGCTGGCCTCAACCATTTAGCCTGGACGGAAGCAGGCAGTGGGGCGCCAGGCCGGCTGACGAGTTGGGAAGCTTCGTTAATCATGCTTTCAGAGCACTTTGCAATGCAGAGATGAAAGACGTCTGAGGAGAGCAAAGTACAGCCATTACAATCTCCATCTTCCTAATTGAGGAAAATGAGGTTATTTCCAGATCCTGTGTGATGCAATGGCAAATGTGCTTGATCGGCCCACACTATAGCTTCTCCCCCCGCAGCTCCTCGGGGCAGACAGTGGCGCGCAGTGAGGACAGCGCCTCGCTACGCGGCTCCGGGTTGGCTCTGGGTTGGGGCCCCACCACATGGGCATGGCCCTAGCGGCCCAGCATCTCTCCAGAGGCTTCAGCCCCAATAAGGGCAGCTTCAACAAAACATCAAAGTGGGGCGCCTTCGTGCGGCATGAAGTCCTCCTCTACACTGAGTAATTGGAACAAAACGACCCAGGTAGTCTTGCTGTAACATCAAAGCTGCGTATAATAACCTCACAGATGAATTCAAGAGTGAATACATTCACAGCCACTGCTCAAGTTTGAAGTATGCCATGATTTTTTTTCAGCTTTGGAACTGAGCAGGGAGAAAAAGAAAAATCACCAGCCATAGCTCTCTTTGTTAACCAACTGCCTCCCCTTTCAGGCTGCAGTGAAAGGTGTGGGCTTACAGCCTTTAAGTAATAAGAAGTCAGTCTAGGAATGATGATGTGGATAGGAAGACCAAGAAACAGAATTAAAGAGGGGCTCCGGGGAGAGATGCTTAGAGTAAAAGACGAAACACCGTAGTTAATGTGTAGGGGTACAAAGGCAAACCCTGGCCCCCTGGGGAGTCCACCAGCACAGGGGAGGCTAAGTGTGGTGCAGAGGGCCACTGACCAGAACATCCGGGATGGTTCAACCATCAAGAACATGGTGGAGGGGCTGCTCAGCCTCTGTTGCTTCCAAGGAATGGCTCCATTGACATAGGCTAGAACCCTAGAGGCGAGCATACATTTATAAATCACAGCTACCAAAGGGAGAAATCCAAAACCAGTAGCAGAACTAATACAGAAGAAGCAGAGCTAATACAGAGCCCTCCAGAAGCCAGTCATAGGCCTCCCATCCTGGGAGGGATCTCAGAGGTCACTATGTGACCCAAGGATAGGATTATGAGGCGTACTGTGGCTAGCGTCTACAAAATAGCACCTGTAAGATAATAGAAAATATACTGGTCTCTGGGCTCTCCATCCCTGGCACAGAGCTTCTATAACCCTTGTAATTCCCTGGGTGATAGGAGTGTCTTTGGTTCTAATAAGGCAACTCTGGGTGAGCTCCTGGGTCAGGGCTGGTCACCAGACTGAAAAACCCATACTTGGAAACCTGCAATTTTCAGCCCTGTTGCCCATTCTCCTGAAAAAGGAGAAATGGTGGGTGCCTGGGTGGCTCAGTTGTTAAGCGACTGCCTTCAGCTCAGGTCATGATCCCGGAGACCTGGGATTGAGCCCTACCTCGGGCTTTCTGCTCGGCGGGAAGCCTGCTTCTCCCTCTCTCACTCCCCCTGCTTGTGTTCCCTCTCTGGCTGTGTTTCTCGCTGTCAAATAAATAAATAAAATCTTAAAAAAAAAAAAAACAGAAATCATAGTAATGGAGCTATGACCAATTGTGCCTGTGTGATGAAGCCTCGACAAAATCCCACAAGTACCAGGTTCACAGATCTCTGGGGTCGGTGAAGACACAGAGATTTGGGGAGAGTGGTGCACACTGCCCTGTGCATCTCTTCCTTCTGGCTGTTCCTGAGCTATCCCCTCTTATGATGAAATGTGTCTGAGCAAATAAAATGTTTTTCTGAATCTTGTGAGCCACTCTAGCAAGTCAATCACACACAAGAAGAGAGTCTCAGTCAGAAGCAGGACTTGCAATTGGCCTCTGACTGAGGGCTGGGGGGCCGGTCTTACAGGGCTGAGTCCTTGACCGATGGGATCTGATGCTACCTCCCAGTGGACAGTGTTAGAATTGAGTTGAATCACAGGACACCCAGCTGGCGCCAGAGATTTGCTTATTCTGGGGAAAACACCCACAGCACTGGAATTTTTTGGAATCAGAATGTTCACATCATTTGGAACATACTGCAAACAAAACCTTAGAACAGCTTCTATCTCTGTGCTGCGCCACAGGACGTCTGCTCCTCTCTGCCCCGCCTGAACCCCTCCATTCCCAATGCCACTCCCCCTTCCTCCCGACTGACCACATGCCCTGGAGCTCCTGTTCCTTGTGGACCTTCACCGCCTCCCTATCCCCATACCCACACATGGCTATCCTTTTTTATAACTGTCACACTGTAGGATTACATGCTGCATTAACACATTATTTACTCAACCCATTTCACAGCTGAGAAAACAAAGGGCCTAAGAATATGACTGGCCTCTTCAGTGAGACCATGGACGGACAGCATGTTATAGCCATAACAGCTGATAGGTACTTCCTCTTCAAAAATTAAGAGGTCCTTAGACACATTATCACCCTCACACCAACTCTGGGAAGCAGCATTCTGGAAACGCTCATCTGACAGCTAAGAACACAAATACTGAATGACCCACCAAGCTCATACCCCGCAAGGCTGCAGCCTGTTCCTGAAACTCATATTCGTCCCTATTTGCCCTACAGCCCAGTGGCCTGCTTACCCCCCATTATGGGTTGAATTTTGTCCCTAAAAAATATGATGGAGTTCTAACCCCCTGTATTTGTAATGTGATCTTCTTTGGACTTAGGCTCTTTGTAGATGATCAATGGAAGACGAGGTCACTGGGTGGCCCCTAATCCAATATGATTATGTCCTTATGAAATGGGGAAATGTGACACAGAGACAGACACACTGGGAGAATGCCATGCACAGGTGAAGTCAGAGAGGGGATGAAGTAACTACAAGCCAAGGGATGCCAGAGGTTGCCAGCAACCCACTGGAAGCTAGGAGAGAGTCAAAGAACAGACTCCCCCTGCCACTGCCCTCAGAAGGAACCAACACTGCCAACCACCTTCATCAGAGCAGGGAGACAGTAATGCCTGTTGTTTCCGCGCCCAGGTCACAGTGCTTTGTTAAGGCTGCCCCAGAGACGAATGTACCTCCATTATACACACCTCAACTTTTTCACTCTCACTGCTCATGTTGAGGCCACAGGCCTTCCCCTAGGCCTCCAGCCCCGGGCAGAGCCAGAAGGAAAGTGAAAGCACCAAAGGGTTCAGTCTCTCTAATTTGCCTCCTTTATACTGAACATGGGTAAAGGGTGGGTTGGTTTCTGGAGACTCTCACATATGCCCTCTAAGTTCAGGCCCTGCCCACCCAACACACACACACACACACACACACACACACACACACACACACACACACACACACACACACACACACACACACCATGCGCGCCCCAGCAGAATCAAAGGGCCTGAGCCAAGGACTGTGGCACACTGCACAGAAGATAGAAGGTCCAAGGGAGCCTGTCCTGTTACCAGAAGCCTCCACCTGCCACTCCACCTGCCACCTGCCCCTTTTCGGTGTCAGGAAGGTCAGCGGCCTCCAGGCCCAGCCCGTCCCCCCAGCTGCACTCACATTCCTCCGCCCCACTCCCTGGAAGTCACATCAGGGCACCCCTGCCTGCCTCACCAAGGTGAGAAACTGCCGCTGGCTGCCAAGGCTGACCACATCCCTCAGAGCAAGAAGTCTTTCAGTGCTTGGTGCTAGGTGACCCTAGAAGGTCCTGACCTCCCTGTCCTCTGACCCTCAGAGGGCCCCTGCTCCTTCACTAGAAAACTTCGCTGCTTCCCACACCACTGTTTTACAGAAACTCAGTCACTTTTATAACCACAACTATGCTTTCTCTGTACCCCCAAACTTAGACGATGAGTCTCCTTCTGCTCCCCTTTGTTCTGGTTCCTCATCTTCACCAAGCGACGCAGACAATGGCCCTGTCAGCTCCCAGTGAGGCTCAGAACATCAGGTAAGGAACAGCCAGTGTGGGGCACTTTGCACAGGCAAGGGCTTGGAGCCCACCAGCCCTCATCCCCTAGCTTGGTGCCTGTACTGGGGGTTGTGGCCCCACAGGCTGCTTCCCTTTGTCCCAAGGCTCCTCTAACAGCCCCTTTAGGGTCCTTGGGGCAGGAAACTGGTAAGTTCAAGTCATAGGAAAAATAAATGCCCGCGGATATCAAGTTATCACTCAGGAAACAATCATACCAGATGATTTCTATGAAAGGCCCTCCCTACCTCATCCTAATTCTGGCCAAGACATCTGCTTTAGAATTTTAATTTTTTTAAAAAAGATTTATTTATTTGACAGAGAGAAACACAGCCAGAGAGGGAACACAAGCAGAGGGACTGAAAGAGGAAGAAGCAGGCTTCCCGCCGAGCAGGGAATCCGATGTGGGGCTCGATCCCGGGTCTCCAGGATCATGACCTGAGCCGAAGGCAGTCGCTTAACCAACTGAGCCACCCAGGTACCCCAAGAATTTTAATTTTTGCTTAAATTTTGTGACTTACTGTGAATAACAGAGCCTTATTGATGTGATTGTGTCACTGTTAATTTTCCTCTAAGGGGTGATTTTTTAAAAGCTTGTCAGTTCCATAGGATTACATCCTATATAAACCAGAGTGACATTTTTTCCTGTTAATACACATCTGATTTTACAATGTACTTAATAGAAATTCCTGTATAGCCCACTCCTCTTCTGCAAAGTGAGTGCCAGAGTTTAATTTGTTTTCTGATCAGTCGGTTCCTGTCCCCTGCACCTGGTGGGGGTCAACACTCACACACATATGAATTAAATGAATTATATACAGGAACAAATGACAAATAAGCTCCTCCATAAGCTGAAGTATTTGGAGATTTTTCAGCATCTCTAGGGCACTCTGAGACTCTCTAGGTTACCTCTGAAATGCTCAGGATTTGGGAGGGATTAGAAGAAACTTGAGGATCTCTAAGAATGCAAGAAAACAATTAATGGCTTGGAAAATAGGACTTCTAAAGTAGGTTAGGAATATGGCCATAGCGTCTTAATAAGAGACAGGTGAAAAGACAGGGAGACTTTAAGGAGCCCTTGAGTCTAGCATGAAATCATCCACATCTAATCTACTTCTTCATTCTTTTATTACTAAAATAAAACAATTGCCTCTTCCCCTTGATTTCTACTCAATGGCCCCATCTCCCCCCTCTATCTACTTAGTGTTCATCAATTCTGAGAGATCAGTCTTTGGTAGCTTCTCAAAGATTCCCTGTCTTAATTGCCAGCAGGGTAGAAGTGGGAGGAGGGGCAGTGCAGGAGAGCAGGACCAGGGAGCCAGGTAATCATCACCATCTACCCGCCCACCACTTGATCCATATTTCCACATTTCCAGCCAGTACCTCCAAAGGGCCCTGCTTTATCTGTAGAGTCTCCTACATCTTCCCGATTGCAAGCTCTGCAGGCAGACTTATAGATCACTGCTCTCTCCCTGCTCCCCACCATATGTACTGTGTCTGCCCTCCGCCATGTGGTTGCCTCTACCTAGATATCCTTTCCCATCCTCTACGATTTTCCATTCATCCAGTCTCTTTCCAGCCCCTAAGGAGCAACCCTTTCTCTACGTGCTTGCCTAGTATTGCCAGACTGTCCCAAAGAATTTAGACTCATGCAGAAATTTATATTCTTATGTAGACATACTTTATCCTCACAACTCAACTGGAAGCTTCCCAGAAGTCCATGTGCTGAGCACATAATTATTATTCAATAGATATTTGCTTATGTGAAGGACTGTGGCCAAGCAGTCCCTATTGGTCTCGACAGTGGGGTGAGGGAGTTGAAAGCAGATGCATGCAGGTGCCACCTAAGAACAATTTTAACTCCTTACTACATGTCTACTTCTGCCTTATCATACTTATCCAGCATTATGGCAGATGTTCCAATATTTCTGAGAAGTGCCTAACATAAGAATATAGACAAGGACAGCAAAGATCATCTTGCCTACACACTAAGCTCCTCACCAGGTTCTAGAGACACAGCAGTGGTCCAGATGTCCCTCCCACCAACACGGCATGGCTCCCCTTCAGCTGGTGTACCTGGAGACACAGGCTTGTCTCACCTGCTCTTTCTCATGTTTCTCGCTGGGGTGCCTTGAGACTTAGCCTTTCCCTCCCTGGAGCTTTAGGACCACCATGCATCTCTCTTTCATGGGTTCTCTACTCTGGCTGCACGGGCTCCACCTCAAGACTGGCTGGGGCCCAGACACCAGAAGCTTTGAAAAGCCCTGCCTGTTCCTGCCAGTTAAAACTTGCCACACTAGGCATCTCTACAGTGAGCTGAGAGGATGAACCAACTACACCGAAGGTGTGCCAGCTGCTGAGAGAAATGACAAGGTAGTGGTGGTACAATTTAATGAGCTACGATATGATTTTCCTAAAATTCAAGAGAAATAATAAGTTCTTTGCAGGAGAAAATGTCATGAGAGCACCCTAGTTCCCAGCCTGGTGTCCCACTGTCAGGTCATCCCACCCTGTCTTCTGAGACACTCAGCCCTCCAGGTTTTGACCCTCCCCACACTTTACCCTGGAAGGTTGGCTTTAGCCTTTCATCTCTCTTCTGCTCACCAGGGAAAGCCTGGATCTTTCCAGAATCTGGAGTATTCAAAACAGAAAAAAACCCATGTGCACTTTCAGCAAGTCAATCCAGGGGAAAGACTCTCCATGTTCACTTCATGGGGACCCAGAGGAAGCTGTGGCACCTTGCGGTTCTTGGGATTTTCTCAATCACACACAGTTACACTCACACACTCTCTTCCCAAAAATATACAATTATTCTCAGATACAGGATTTGGCACAACCTGAATCCCCAGTAAGAAGAGAAACATTTCTCTAAAGACTGCGTCATCTATAAAGAGTTTTTTCCTGAGCACCATGAAAATACCTGCACATTATGGCATAGAATAGCTACTGGTCTTCTCTCCCCTTCCAGACCATGTCCAGGGGCCCACCAATGAATGCATCAGAAATGACTGATGAAACAAAATCAGGTGGCCCTGAAGGTCACATTCACATCCCCACAGGCCCTGAGAACATTGGTTTATCAACTCTAGATACATGGTAGAATCACTTTGGGGGGGCGGGGAGGCTCTGAAAAGTCATCTATGCCTGAACCTAACCTAAGTCAATTTGATGAGCAGGTCTGGAGAGGAGGCCCAGGCATGGTTGAGAATCATGGTTGCAAACACACTTTGAAAGTAAAGTTTTCCTTACCTTCAAGAGAAATTTTTAGGCAGAGCAGCTTCTCTCCTGGTTTCCATTAACAGAATGGGGAAATAGATGAGGTTTATTTTGTGTTCCCTCCCCTATCAGGTATTGAGCGATCCCATGGAGAAAGGGTCAGAAATCGAAGTACCTGTAATCCCAGATTCACAAAAAGGATAAAGAGGCAGCCATGTAATGGGCTGAATTGTGCCCCCCCCCATTTATGTGTTGAAGTCCTTATCCCAAGTACCTCAGAATGTGACTCTATTTGGAGGCAGGATTTTTAAAAAGGTAATTGTATTAAAATGAGATCATTAAAGTGGGCCCTAATCTAGTATAACTGTGTCCTCATAAAGGAAATCTGGTCACAGACACACACAAAGGGAAGGCCATGGGAAGACAAGTGGAGGAGATGGCTGCCTACGAGCTTAAGAGGAGAGCGGCCTCCAGAACAGTGAAAAAAAAAGTAATCTCTGTTGTTGAAGCCACTCAGCATGTGGTACTTGGCTACGGCAGTCCACACAGATGAACGTAGCCCCTTTCTTCAAAAATCTAGCAGCGAGAGTCTGAGACCCCGAGATGATTCGCAATGAATTAATGGTCCTGACTCTAGGAGGCTGTAGAGACTTTCTCCAGAGCTAAGAGCACACATATAGCTCTTTCTCTGTCAGGAACACTTTAGTTGGAGTCTCACTAGAGGCAGAAAAACACACACACACACAACCAACTATGTTTTAAGAGCCCCCAGGTCACTTGCATCCCGAGGGGCCCGAGAACGCTAACTCTGTCCCCATAGGGCCCTCCGGTTCCCTCAGATAGCCGGCTGTCCCTGCACCTTGATCTGGTGGAGGACAGCGTTCCCTGCCTGGCAGAGCCGGCCCCCTCACTCTCTGGAGTCTCTCCCACTTCGATTGTACTCTGAAGCTCCCCATGTGGGGTGTGAAATGCATGAATGCTCTCAAAAGAGCGTCTTTATCCCAGAGCCTGAAACTGTGACAAAGAGGGCATCTTCACCTGTGAATTAGCTTGATTTTTTTCAGCTGCCACTGCTGGCGTCTCCAGCAGAAGAACTGGCCTCTCTACAAACAGCGTCTCTGGAAGCAGAAGCAACATTCTGTAGCTGATAGAAGGGCACTGCAGCGGCTGTTGCTTTTTTTTTAATTTAATTTTATTTTTGGGTTTTTGTTTTTTTTTTTTTTTTTGGCCAGGAACTATTTTCTTTCAGCAGGCAACTTGAAAAGTGCCCTTCCAAAGAACTGAGTTGTCAGTATAAACGTCTAAACGAACCTTTATTAGAACTATAAAAATAAGGCTACTTAACATGTAATTGGACCATTCTTCATGCTTAAACACACTGTTAAAATCATGTCAACAGCTAAGTTAGAAACCCACAGTAAAAGGCAAACATTTTATCTACAAGCTCCATTTTATAGCCTGGTAAGATGAGAACACATCCATCTCTGTGTCTTTCGAAAGATGATGGAGAGAAATTTGCCCAGGTACCTCTACGCCACTTGATTTTTTTTCCTCTCAGATTTACTGAAATTAGCTAATGGAAAAGTCACCCGAACAGGATCCTGGCAAAAACACTCGCTGTGAGCAGGATGGAAAATGCACTCGAGTCCCCCACACCCCAGGGTGGCTCCATTTCCATTCCCTTCCTAATCCTAATGTTCATAGAACTGTTTATTATCAACCAGTTCATAGATCTCTAGTTAATATTTGCTCAGGGCTTATGTTGATTTCTCAATACATGCAATTTTCTGGTTTCATCTTTATCTTTAAGGATTAGATTAGATCGAGCTGCCTTGTAGTAATTTAGTTTTTATCTTATGCCTTACAGTTTTATGTTCTTGTAATAGCACTTGCTTTTCCTTTTTTATTTAATTAAATATATCTTATTTCACAACTACAGCATTTTTGTTTTGAGTTTATTTATTTAACAGCTGGCAGGGTGCTGGTGTTTTGTAGAGGGAACCACGCTGGGTATTTTTAGAAATTCAGAAGTTGGGGAATGCACCAGCTGAGAAGATGCAAGAAAAATCTGAACTTGGGACATGAATGCTTAGAGATTAAACTTGGATTGCTTTGGTTGCCTGATGGAGCTCCATAGATTAAGTCCTTAAAACAAAACAGAAACAAAAACAAACAGACAACAACAACAAAGTATATTTAAAAGTATGCTCAAGAAAGATGTTCCAAGGCTCTCTCTTTGCCCTTCTACAGAACAGCTGGCTCTGTGCATGGGCTCAGCCAGTGCGGGAATACCAGGCATTGCTACCACCTTAGAATTGCCTCCATATCATCCACAGAAGGCACTGCAGATTTGTAAGGCTTTCCAGCCATCTGTGTCCCCAGTGACCAGTTCCATTCAATGGTCCCGTGGACAGAAAATTGGACCCATACAAGTCATGAAGAGGTGTGCAAGTACAGGTACCTCCAGCAATAAGACAACTGAGGCACATGACCTGCTTCCAATACGGACAAATGGGATTCAATGTACAGGGGGCTCCACAGCCATCCGTTCTGCCTGCTGACCCCACCAGGCCACCAAGCAAGAGCATGAAGCAACAGCAACAGCTTCAACAAACCTTGGGGCTAAAGCAAGTCCATTGAGATAGCTGGCCTATATAAATTAGCTGGGGCTCAGATTTGGGGTCAGGCAAAGCTTGTATGACCCTGAGTGATGCCTCCTTAAATTTTGTGCCACAGGTCCCTTGCTGGACTCACTCTAGCCCTGTGGTCCTTCTTGCATGTTTTTGTGTATGTGTGTGTGTGTGTGTTTTGTTTTTTTGTTTTTTTTACCATCCGAACAAAAGTAACAATTTATTGGTAATGGCAAGGAATGGAATATTGACAGTCTCTGGCTGTCAATAATCAAGCAATTATCCAGGATCTGTAGATCTGATTGCAATATCATCTTCCAGTGTCTTTTGTACCTTCGTGGCTCTCTCTTGTTTTGCCAACTACCGTTTGAAGTCATTCATATTTATTGCCTGGATTGGAGTACCAATAAAAGTAAAATATGAAATTCTTGTTTCTTTTTCACCTTGATTGAAATATAGTTACACTGTTAACATTCTGAAACTTAACATAACAAAGTAGGACAATGCCATCTTCTCCAATATCATCTTCTCTTAGTTCCAGAGCTTGAGTTGGTTCACTTTTTTCTGTTTCTTCAAAATCCACAGATTGGGGTAGATTGATAACAATATTTTTTTATATATTTAGGATCCTGACTATTATCTGGTCCTTGAAATTTCACGGAATAAAGTTTAACAGTTTGATTAAATGACGAAGTAATAAGCAGCTGTTCATCACAATCAGATTCCAAGAAAGAAACTGTTTGTAAACAGTTGTCAAATCCATGCTCATCATTTTCATTAAAACATTCACAGACAGCTTTGTTAATAAAAGGTACGGAATCCATAGAGCCTTTTAGAATATCTGTGCCCTCACTGTTTCCAGAGTCATTTTCTAAGTGCTGCTTGATTTTTTTCTTTTAATCCAACAGCATCTGTCCCTTGATATTGATCAATTCGCATTTTGTTTTGAAAAAATAGAAACGTAGTTGTTGCAGCCACTGCCACACTTAAGGTCCCAGGTAGGAAGCCGCTACAGGGTCCTCAAGCTTCTGGCTGCACGTGCACCCGGGACCATTTAGAGCCATGCACCCAATGCCTGCCCTTCATTCTGACCCAGGAACCTCTGCTCTCTGGTCTTTCCCTGAGAAGTATCATCATTCTTTCAGGTTTCCAGTTAGAATACCCTTGGAAGGTCTGCCTACCTTTCCCACTCATCCTATTAGGCCAGAAAATCTTGCTGACTCTTCTCTTCTGTTCTCTCTTTTTCTTTCTAGAGCCTCAGCTCCTGCTTTAAATCAGACTCACATCATCTTACAGTTCAGTTATCATGCCAATCTCCTAACCAGCTTGGTGCCTGCCTCCTAACCTCTAGCCCATCCTCCACACATGCGGTTTTCAAAGCATAGTCCCTGGACCAGCAGCATCAACATCACCTGGAAACCTGTTAAAAATGGAAATTTCCAGGCTCCATCCCATAACTACTGAATCAGAAACTCTGGAGGTGGGATGCAGCCATTAGAGTTTGAATCTGCCTTCCTGATGCACACCGATGTTTAAGAATCATGCCTCTCTAGTAGAGAGATTAAGCTAAAATCTATGCTACTTTCTAACTTAAAAATCCTTTAGTGCCCCCCGCCAAAGATGAAAGCCAAATTCACTGGCCTGGCTCTCCAGATACTTTGCAATATGTCGCCATCCTACGTCTCTGGTCACATCATTCATTGTCCTATTATCCATGACTCAGAGTCCAGCCAAACTGCCATGCAGACTGACCCCCGAGGATGGGCAGCATTCTCCTTAGTTACCTCCTGTTCTCCAGGAAGAACATCCATGTGTCCAATAACCATATTATTCTTTGAAAGCATGCCCACAGCAGTGCTCAGAATCCTGGGGATAGATTAACCAGGCAGGAGCAGTGGATAATGCTGGGAATGGAAGGGAATTACCATGCACTGAGTGCCTACCACAGACCAACCCTGTTGTTGCTTAATTCCCCTATTATATCTCACTGAATACTCATCAAAAAAATCATAAGAAGGATGGATGGAAATTAGGAGGCCGGTATACCCAAGTCCTAAAGTGAATATGAAGGAGAGAGCCTCCCTGGGAGAGAGTGGAGTAGTAATAGGTGTACAAAGATGAAACGTGGGAAAAAGGGGGAAAAAATCCATGCTAAACCCAGCCCAGAGACCAGTGCCTTCCTCCCATGTTGTTCTGGAATCCTAGAATCCATCAGCCAGTCCCAGGTCCATCCTATAAGTGCCTTAGTACATTTCTTTTTCTTGGCTGACTGCTGAAGCAACAAAGTCAAAGGGGCCCTCGTGTTAGGCCCCTGGTCCAAAGACCCAGCTGTATTGTTTCTGCTGAGTCAGGTAAGAAGAACCAGCCCCAGAAAGAACATGGGAGTTACCAGGGCTGGGGGACTGGTCGGGGAGCATGGAGTCAGATGCTGGGGGCCCAGGTTTCTCAGCGACAGCTTTACTGGACTCAAGTCCCCCGGCACTCCAGACCCCAGCTGCCGGCCTGTGCTTTGCTGAGTTCACACCTAACGAGGTCACTGAATCAGCCTCTCACAGCCCATGTGGCATAAGTGTCTGGACATAGCACAAGGCTCAGGCAGATCCCCCGTGCCCACGGGCATAACGAAGTGGTCACCTAAAGCATCGGGAGCTGCAGAGATGCTGCCATCAAGCCAACCTTCGCATCCCAAACTTGGCCCGGCGCCACCACCCTGCTCAGAGCCTCCGCCGGAGCCCAGTGTGAACTTGCATCTTGGGGCAAGGTGGGCAGGGGGCTGCTTCTGAATTTTCGCTCTTAGTCTGAGCCTTTCAAGGGTGTTTTGCCTTTTAGATTTATTTTGGCAAGTTGCTATTAATTGTGTTTTCAATTAGTTATGTCTAAAACATCTTGCAATTTGGGCAACTGAAATTGCAGTGCATTAATAATTATTAAACAGAGGTTCTAATTCATTATTTATTGAATAAATTTTTAATTCTAATGCAGAATCCATTGTCACTGCCACCATGAGTTTGGCCATTAAGGAAAAAGCTGACAAAAGGAAACTGAAGCTCCAGGATTTTTAAGTGAAGGCCTGTGGAGCAGAGCTTCCTGGAGGAAGGACTGGCAGCTGCTTCTCTTTTATGTCTGTTTAATCAAGGCTTTGTTGCCTGGAGAGACAGAGGGAGTTCCCACATAGTAGGTACTCAGTAAATGTTTGCACAGAGAGCGAATGAATGAATGAGTAAATAAATGAATTTAAGGGGAATTAAACTAGAAGAGACTCTTTAAGATCTTAGATCCTTTCTATTTTAACCATTAACAAACACGGAGCATTCAGCCAGGCAATGAAGTGTCCGTGACGGATAAGACAGTAATCCCTTCCCTCTTAGTCTGACAGATCATCATTACACAAATTTAAATGTAATTATAAAGATGTGGTAAGCCAAGGTGGCAAAGAAACCCAGAGGAGGATGGTGAACCTTGCTGGAGCAGTCAGAAAAGGCTTCGACAAACACAAGATGTCAGGTCCCGGGCACTGAGTTTTCCTAACATAGATACAAGGAAGTAAATCAAGCGTATTTATGGGCACAGGGAAAGACAGTCAGGCACAAATGTGGGCATGCTTAAGATCACAAGGAGTCTGTTGGGGGAATGAGGAAGGAACCCTGGAGAGCAGGATGGGGACAAGAAGACAAGGGCTTTGTGAGCCACACTCACAGGCTTTGTTTCTGTCCTGGAGACAACCCCACAGGTGTGCTGGGAGGCGTGTTAAGCAAGAGACTGATGGGAAAGATTTTTATTTCAGGGCAAGCGTACCAACTCCGTTCTACTGTGTAATCTAAACAACAGGCTGAGCAGTCTCGGCTAAAGTTGCAGCAATGGGGAAGAGCGAGGTGGGAAGTGAGAGCAGTGTAGTAGCTACAAGTATAGAAGGTCAACCCCCATCTCTAGGGAAAGGGTGAGGACGGCAAAGAGAAGAATCAGGTATGACTAGTGCTTTGGCCATGGTGGTTTTGAGGGAGGACTAGGATGAATTGGTGTTGGGGAAGGAAGGATGACACATGTAATGAAAAGCTTTAGAAATGTTAACTTTCAGGTGCTTATGGGTTATCCAGGAGGAAATACATCAAACAATTGGACATACAGGTCTGGAGACCAGCAAGAGATACAGACTGAGCTCTAGGTGGAGAATCATTTACACAAGAGGGACTGTTTCAAGCATCTGTTCAGAATATATTCTGTCCAACACTTGGCTAGATAAACTGTCTGCTATGGGAAGTCATTTAAAAAGATCATCTATAGAGTTTTTTTTTAAAAAAAGGAAATCTAGACATAGGGAGAGTCTAGCAACTCTGTCTAAGGCAAAGAAAGGGATACAATGAGAAAATTAAGCAGTAAAATGAAAAGGGATTTTTTAGGATCCACACCAGTCTTAGACCCAACTCAAAACTAATGGATCAATTAATATTATAAAACACCACCTCTAAACCTTTGGAACTCCAGGGATGCAAAAGTGGCATCATACAACTCCTCTTTCCTCATCAAAATCCCTCAGAAGTTTTGATCCCCAATTCCATCTCCCTGCCCCCACCTCTTTCCAGGAAGTTCCCTGACTCCTGAAGACTAGAAAGTCTCTACCTCTCTGAGCACTTTAACCCTGCCAATTTCTGATCCTCTTTAGGCTCTGAGCACATGTGGCCTGGGGATGGCAAACTTGTCCTGCTCAACAATACACTCATACATGAGATCTGTACAGCTAGGCTCCTGGAAGGCCACAACACATTTGAAGATTCCAGCAAGGTCTAGCACAGGGCTGATCACATAACAATTTATTCTGGTGATTTCTGGTTCCCCCCAGGAGCACTATCAGTCCTAGAGGCCTCCCCCGTCTCCCACCCCTGCCCTACTTCCAGGGAGGCTCACCTTGGCCAAGCGCAGAAATGAGCTGTGAGGACCTAAGTATAATGGCCCATGGAATCTAGGTCTTCACATCTTCTGTCAAGTTCCAGCACCAGTGGGACTCTGAGCACCCCGGATCATACAACCTGGCCAGCTGGAGAGAAGACAGAGGAAGAGGAGGGGGAAGGTGAGATGGGTTCAGTTGTGTAACATTCCACCTTCCCTCTCTTGGAATCCCTCAGAATAGACATTCGAAGGACATAAAATGACTCCTATGCTGGAGAAAGTATAACTGAGCGGTATAACATCAAAAGATGGGAAGCGGCCATGCCCACCCGTCACATGAGCTATATACTAGGCCAGCAGACTCAGAAGTGAGGTTTGTGGGAGCTGGCAGAGGCAGAGGTATGAAAACAGTGTCCATGTAGGATATGAAACAGTACAGGTGAGCCATGTCAGGAAGCTGTCTCCATCCTTCCAGGCAAAATCCACCATTTACCTCTCTACTTGTTTCCCTATCTGCTTCCTTGATAGAAGCTTCTAGAAGCCAAAAACGTGGATTTTTCACCTTTCTACTCTCTACAATGCCTAGCAAAAGGCTTGGTACATTGTAGACAGTCAATAAATTATTGTCAAATAAACAAATAAATAAAAACTATTTGTAAGAAACTTTATGTACTATGAAATAGTTGAGGGTTTCATAATTGAGCTTCATTTTCTTTTTTAATTTATTTTTTTTCAGTGTTCCAAGAAATGAGCTTCTAATCCATCACCAAGTTGGCAGGAAAATATAAAACAGTATAGTGTCGAATATTACTGAAGAGTACTATGTAATTTTCTAAATACATGCTGCTAACCCAAAGGTAACAGAAGAGTAGAGGAGAGAAGCAGGTACAAACTCAAAGGCCATTGCATGACTATGTGGTTTTTCAGCTGTGTCTACTATTGGGTCAGTGTCTTCCAGAAAAGACTGAAGATCCATTAATAACAGTTGGATTTTAGGGGAAGTCTTTTTAAAGGAAAATGTTGTGCCTTGTGAATATTCTGTGTCCTCAAGGGAAAGAAAAATCAGGGAAAGAAAAACTGCAATCAGCCTACTCAGGAAGAATTGGGTTGGGGCCAGGAAATCAAAATGAGAATGAATTTAGCATTTGGCATTGCTACAACTATCAGGAGGTTTTATATCTATATCTATATATATATATCTATATCTATATATGTATATAGATATAGATATATTTTTTAAGAGAGGGAGGGAGAAAAATGTGGAAATCTTCATTACAATTATGCCAGCCAATGAACAGCAGGAGTAAAATATTCTTTTTTTTTTCTATTGAATATAGTATCATATGCCACTGAGAGATGTAGACCACTGTCATACTCAACATATAAATCCGATGACTTCTTAAATAACAATGACAACAGCACTGGCAATAAAACATGTAATCATATTAAAGATTACATGTAATTTGACTTATGTTGACAACCTCAAAAACAGTACTACTATTGACCTTTTCCACAGGTGAGAAATTGAGAGTCGTCAAGTTAACCAGTGGTAGATCTGGGGTTCAAATGCACACCTTCTAACTTCTGTGCTTTTTCCTCTCTGTGTGGCTTGGAGAACTTTCCAATGGCAAATTCCCTGTAGGTATGGGTAATAAATGGTGGTGGTTCTCATTCCTGGGTGAGGTCCCAAGAACCAGATCTCCAGAGGTCCTTGTGTCTCTTCTATCCAGCTGATACCTAAATCTCATAATTAGCAGGATGACACACTCACTTTTTCCAGGCATGGATTCATGGTGGAGCTAGCCCCACCTAGAAGCCACAGAGGGGTTAGTCCAGAATAGGGCTGCCTGATAACTCTATCAGAAAGAGACTCATAGTTGGAACTCAGGAATCAAGGAGGGAATCACATTTCTGAAATTATTATATTTGCAAGAGGTAGCTTTAATGGTCTGTCCCCGATTGCATAACCACCCCTCTCCTCCTAGCCTGCTGCTACACCAGCATACTCCCTGTGATAAAGAGAATGAATACAGTTAATGCACAATGTTATTGTGAGTATATGCTGGGGGGAAAAAAGAGCATGAACAAGCCCTTGTTAATGCAATGCACACCACCTCAGGAAGACAACCCTGAAAACTGGGATACCCCCGATTCTCCCCTGTACAGCTGACCTTGGACCCCAGGGACCAAGTAAGAGGGAAAGCAAGGATCCAGGACTCAGTGCATTGGTGATGGTTTTCCAAAGAAACAGAACCAAAACGATGTACAGAGAGCTATGAGAGAGGAGATTTATTATAGGAACTGGATCACATGGTTACGGAGGCCGAGAAGGGCCACAGTCTGCCATCTGCAAACTGGACAATCAAGAAAGGTTGTGTTAATGTCCGCCTGAGTCCAAAGGCTGGAAGAATCAGGAGTTCCGATGTCTGATGGCAGGAGAAAATGGACGTCTCGGCGAGAGTAAGAGAGAGAGAGAAAAGCAGCCCTTCCTTCACTTCTTTGTTCCATCTAGGCCTCCAATAGATTGCATGATGCCCCACCCCCACCGGATCAGCCTTACTCGGTCTAATGAGTCCAGTGAGAAGCTCTTTCAGAAACACTCTTTCACACACATCCCCAGAAATAATATTGTGCCACCTATCTAGGCATCCCTGAGGCCAGTGAAGCTGACACGTAAGCTTAAGCCTCACACTCAGGATGCCCTCCAGCCTCAGAACAATGCTCCAGCTGGGCTCCATCACCTGTGTCTGCTTCCTGCAACAGGGAAGCGTGCCTGCCTGATGATGCTGAGTGCGCCACATTCCACTGCTACTTGTGCCCATCCTGCCCTGATTCTGACAATAAAAGTATGTCTTCAGTGAAGCCTCTCTCTCCTTTCCCTGGACCATACTAAACCTCCTCATTTCTCCTTCCCTCTGCAGTTACTAACCCAAGTCTGCTTGGAGGTCAATGACCCAGTCAATACGGCCTGGCCGAGAACATGGCCGATTGCAAAAGCACTGTCCTGTGCACACTGAGGAGGGGCCCTGGCAGCATCGGGGTTATCACACACGGCAACACTTTCCATTCTGTTCCAAGTTTAACTTTCTAGGTCGAAAACTCAAGAGGCTAGCAGGCTCTGGATCCCTCAAGGGGAACCAAGATCACCTAAGTATGATCTCACCTGTCACACGGTTTGCCTCCCCCCCACCCCCAGGCTTAGATGAATGAGCAAATGGTTTATCTTGTTTATTAAAGGAACAATGCTTTGTCTTTTAGAAAAACACACTGAAATATTTATTGAGGAAATGATATGACTTACAAGATTTGCTTCAAAACAATATGGGACGGGGGGGGGGGTGAGTTTAAGATGGTCAGAATGTGCCTGGGGTATGAATGGAGCAGGTAGGGCTTAGGGTAAATCGCCACGGGAACTGGGTGATGGGTACAGGAGGGTTCCCTAAAAGAATCTGTTTACCTTTGCATATGCCCAAAAGTTCTTCATAAAAATGCCATTTTTAAAATAGCATGTGTTAAACCTGAAGAGTTTTAGTAAATATCCCTAAAGAGCACAGTATTAAATAAAAAAACCTCCAAGATGTGTGTGGTACCTCTCTCACTAATTCAGACTGCTTTCTATTCATTGTTTAACCTGGTTTATAACTTGAGTTCATCAGAGAACTTCCTTTTAATTTATCCTTAATCTTTATTTCAAAAACGGTCCCTCGAGGAGAGTTTCCAAATTGCAAACCAGGTCGACAACCAGAGGCTTTTTGGCAGCTTGTCCCCAGCCTTCTCCCACCTTAGCCATGAGCAGACTGTTTTCCTCAATGGCCAATTTACAGAATGTAATGACTCTACCACTTTCTCTCTTTCCTTTTCACCTGGCTGTCCTGTACCTCCACGCTTAGGCAAAAGCAGAAAAGGAGATATGGGGAGACCACAGTCATGTTGGTGACTTTAATCCCCTCTGGAAAAATGTTCTGATTGACTGGAAAACATAAGAATCTTCTTCTCCCTTGACCCATACCCATACATGAACTGCTGCATGGATGCTGGGGCCACAACTCAGGTACTTCTGTTTACCAGCCCATAATATACCCAAATTATAGGCCTGCCACTTACAGAAAGAGCCTCGCAGAAGGGAGTGTACAGAAAAGCCGGTCCTATCAAATCACAGAAGAGCCCTCGCCCCCTCAATCAGCATTAGCTCCAAACCTGCTCAGTCCCATCACACCCCTATCCCACGTCTGTGCCATCTTGATACCTTCCTAGCACCTTAGGAATGTCACCTTCTATCCAGATCACCCCATTCCAACAAAGATAACATTTCTAAAATTGGTTTATATGTAAATTAATTTGGGATTTTAGTCAGAGAAATGAGTACATGTGTATGCACACAAACTGATTTCCCTTGGAAGATTCGGATGGCAATTAACACTCAATTATGCTCAGGATCAACACTGACAACCCTCAATCCAGCCACCTGACACTCCATTCCCCAAAGCTACCCTGAGCACAGTTCAGAGAAGCAACAGAGAAAACAGACCTCACTTCTTAGCTCTCTTTCTCTATGTCTGACTGTACATAAGAAATGGCTTTCAGAAGAAGTGGCAGTGGGGGTAGGGAAGGGGGGTGGGAACACATCACCAGTCCTGTGTCCCCGTATGCTCTAAATCCAGGGCTGAACAAGGGTAGAGAAGGGGTACTTCTGGAATAGAGTAAGAGTAAAAGACAGAAGGCTGCCCCTTCCAGGGATAAACTATGTGGTTTTTCTGGCTTTCTGAGAAGACTCTCCTTCCCTTCTTCATCGTGCTTACTACCTGGTTAACTGATCAAACAATCAAATGCTATTTGATAGGATGTTCACAACCCCCTGATTTTCTGGGAAATATATAGTTTACTGATATTTCTTCCCAACATATATTTTATGCTACATTTTCCATCCACTTGGCACAAAGACAGGTTCAGATAAACAAGAACAAATACAGCTGGACAACTGCTGTTGCTTTGGGTCTATCCCTAAGACTCGGCCCCCTCTACCCCAGGGACAGTCTTTGTTTTATCTTGGATTCTCATGAACTGCCAAATCTTTTACAAGCCTGAATGTCAGTGAGCAAAGGACAACCAACCTTCAGTAAATCCAGGTTTCTACCCAGGAAATGGATATTTACTATTGAGAATTCTGCAACATGCTTTTGCAACTTCCAAGGAGCCAAAGGAAGTCTTTGGTTCTCACCAAAAGAGTCAGGCCACCCTTCCCAAGTTAAGCTACAGCAACCACCATATTCCAGGTTCTCTCTCTTGTAAGCCAACCCCAGCAGGCAACCACTCATCCCCTTCCAGGCAATCTGGAGCTACTCCAATCTGTTGCCCTTTGGGGACAGGTATATGTAAGCAGTATCTTGTGAAAGTTTCCTATGTCTCCTAGAGAAGGCAAGACCAATGTTAGTACAAGAAAGAGCCAGCTAGTGTATCTTTAGATGAGATCACCCCTCTTCTCCTAAGGAAGTTTGACCTGGCAAGGCAGGTTGTATTTTTCACCAAATTTTTAAAGATGTGGCAACTGAGATTCAAAAAATTAAGTCATTTTAAAGTTTTAAAAAATACTAGGTATTCAACAAATATTTAGTTGATTAACAAATGAATATAAGACAATCAGATACACCAGACTTCACCCTCTTCTTTGCTTCTCCTCTTAACGTCCCAACCTTTAAGTGAAAGATATGAAACCAGTTACTATGAAACCCTGATGACTTTGATCCCAAGAGACATTCTACTTGCTTCTGAAAACTGTCTGAAGTGTGTTTATTTTTTATTATTATTATGTTCAGTTAGCCAACATATGGTACATCATTAGTTTTTGAGGTGACGTTCAACAATTCATTAGTTGTGTATAATACCTAGTGTTTAGATTGTATTCCAAAGAGGGCTTCCCCATTCTCAACCCTTATGGCCAGAGGTCCTCCCTATCAAAAACCTTGCACAGACCCGCCTTAAAATTAGGATCTCAAGTCCCTGGTAGAGCTGAGTCCTATCAAGTTTACTTTCTTTTAGTTTAAGCGCCCAGCCAGAACAGAAGCACATTTGCTGCATGCTTCCCACACCTACTAGAACTGGGCAGCCCCAACAATCGCACACAGAGGGGAGAATCAGAGGCAGGGTTTCATAGGTGCCATGCTAAAGTGGAACTTATGTATGGCTCACTAAGTTATTGAAATTATTATTCCATTGGGCACTGATTCCAATTTAACCCCAGCCCCATGAAAGCACTCCACTAGGGTACAAAGGAGTGACATAAAAGATGAGAAACAAGGTTCTGATGTTCAGAACCTGAGTGGCACTTTGTATGTCTTAGCAAGAGCACTGGAATGTCACCTCAGATGCCACAGAATGTTTGACCATTTTTCAAGGAATACTTCCATTATGTCACTGGATCCTCATGACCACCCTGTGAGGAGCTTATGCTTGGGATCAGTACCCTCACTGCATACCTGGGCAATCCTGCAACACTCATCAAGTCACCCAGACAAAAGTCACTGAGAAGAGGTGGACCCAAATCTTGAGGATGCCTCCAACTCTTCTTGCTGGTGAGAGCTGTCACCCACTGTTCCTGGTATCTGTAGCCCAGTATCCTCCTCTGGACCCTCTCTACACTGAAAGAGCAGGAAGGCACCTATCTGCCTCTGCCTCTTACCCCCACTTGTCTCTTTTCACTGTCCTTCCCCCTGACATGGTGGCCCTCCCAGGAATGGGGCCAGGTCTGCAAGCATCAGCCCTTCCCTGCAGCCTGGCACTTAAGCTGTCCTGGGAAAATGTCACATAATGCATTTATCAACTAATTTGGTGAGAACTCATTAAGTATATTCTTTCCTTTCTTAAAAATCTTCTTACGTGTATTTTAAAAGATTTTTCCTTCCATTTATATTTTATACTTAGGTATCTTGTGAGGTCCTGTTGGTATTGAACATGGTACTTTACATTCTTTTATGTCTTCAAGTTTTTACTTCTAATAGGAAGGACACTACATTTTTATGTCATCTTACTTCCTAACTGCACTCTTATTGGGTCTCATAGATTGGATTTGTTTTGTTTTGTTTTGGCAATTTTTATAAGAAAGAAGTAGCAGTTTTGTATCTTCCCTTTCAATCGAGTCTGTGTGCATCTTTGTTATTTCATTGACCAGGACCTCCATAACTCTGTGATTTTAGTAATGTAAGCTTTTTGTGTTTTTTGATCTTGGTCTTTTGCTTACTGTTTTCCTATTCTATATTTCATTAATTTCAGCCTGAATGTTTATTATTTCCTTCTTTCTGTTTGCTTTAGATTTAGTGTATTTCCCCCAGTGTTTAAAGATGAAAGATCAAGTTATTGGTTTCAGATTTTTTTTATTAATATAGGCATTAGGAACTATAAATTTTCCCTCTAAACACCTCTTAAGGTTTTAGTATGTGTATCTTCATTTTCATTCATCTCAAAGTATTTCCTAATTTTCCTTCAATTTCTTCTTTAACCCATTGGTCATTCAGGGGTGGGCTGTTGAATTTCCATGTTTTTTCACTTTTTTCTTTGTTGTTATTGATTTGTAATTTCACTCTGTTATGATCAGAGAGTATCCTTTGTAGGATTCTAATTCTTCAACCTTTATTGGAACTTTTTTCATGAACTACCATACGGGTTAGCCTAGACAGCATGCCAGGTGCACCTGATTAGAATGCGCACTGTTCTCGTTGTTTCTTTGGATGCCTTGTCAGTCCTGCATGGTTTACAGTAATACTCAAGTCTCCTATTTCTTTGTTAGTCTTCTCCCTAGTTGTTCTATCCATCACTGAAAGTAGAGAATCAAAGTCTCCAACTATTTCTTTTACAGTGTGTGTTTCTCCCTGCAGGTCTAATAGTGTTCGTGGGCTCTGTTGTTTGGTATATAGAGTACTTGTTCTAGAATCATGATAGACTGATATTTGTTTGAGTATAGAATGCTTCTTTTAACATTTTGTTTTTGTCTTTTGTTTATTTTGTCTAGTAATAACCACTCCCGATTCCTTGTAGTTGATGTTTGCATGATAGGTCTTTTTCCATCCTTTTACTTTCATCCTATTTGTGTCTTTGAATTTAAAATGTACCTCTTAGAGATAGCATATGGTTGGATCATGATTTTTTTGTAATCTTGTCTGACAATCTCTGCCTTTTGATTGGATTTTAATCCATCCATATTTAATGCCACTATTGTTATTTAGTTGACCCTTGAACAACACAGGTTTGAACTGTGCAGATCCAGTTACATGTGGACTTTTTGATAAATACAGGATAGCACTATAAATGTATTTTCTCCTCCTTATGATTTTCATATTAACATTTTCTTTTCTTCAGCTTATTCTAAGACTATAATAAATAATACATATAACATAAAAGGCATGTGCTAATCAACTGTTTATATTATTCACAAGGTTTCTAATCCAAAGTTGGCTATTAGTAGTAGTTAAATTTTGGGGGAATCAAAAGTTATACACGGATTTTTCCTGCAAGGGGGATTGGTGTCCCTAACCTCTGCATTCTTCACAGTTCAAATCTAGTTGAATTTGTTGCTATTTTGTCTTTCATTTTCTATATGTCATGTCTTTTTCATCCCTCTATTTTTCCTTTACTGTTTTCTTTTCCATTAAGCAAATATTTTCCAAAGCAACATTTTAATTATTTCAAATGTTATTTCACCATTTTTGAAGTTATCTTCTTAGTGGTTACTGTAGGGCTTACCATATACATACTAATTTATTAAAATCTATTTCCGATTTATACCAGTGAAGCAAGGTAGTTGTTACTCCTATGTAACCCTATACTTTCTTCCCCCTTGTTGTGCTATTGTTGGTATACAAATTACATCTAGATATCCCACAAACCCCAAATACACTGTTATCATTTTTACTTTATACAATTACTTTTTTAGTTTATACAATTTTATGTCTTCTAAAACTGATATAACAAAAGAAAACAAATATTTTTACTTTATATTTTAAAGTAAAATATTTATATTTATATTTTAAAGTAAAATATTTTTACTTTATACAATTACTTTTTTACTTTATACAATTTTATGTCTTCTAAAACTGATATAACAAAAGAAAATAAATATTTATTTATAGAGTTTTTAATATTACCTTCTCATTTGCCATTTCTAGTTCTTTGTTCCTATGAATTCAAGTTACCAACTAGTGTCATTTCCTTACTCTAATCCAGCTTTTCTCCCATTCATCTCCTGGCACTTCTATTGTCAGGTATATTACACTTCTCTCTGCTAAAGATCCAACAATACAACTATAATTATATTGTTTACTACAGCTACTTTCTAAGTCAGTTTAAAAAAGAAAGAATACACCTTTATACTTTGTTTCAAAATGACACAATGACCTTTACTCTGTGTTTCTCATGTGGGTTCAAATTACTGTCTGAAGTCATTTGTTTTTATCCTAGAGAACTTCTTTTAGTATTTCTTATAGGTCTGCTAGCAACACATTCTTTCAGATTGCATTTACAAAGTTTATAGAAAGTTTTTATTTACTTTCATCTTCAAAAGACTGTTGGGCTAGATATAAGATTTTTGGTTGGCTGCTTTAGTTCTTGTTGTTCCTGCTACTGTTTTTCCAGAACCTTAAAGATGTGATCTCACTGCCTTCTGGCCTGTATTGTTTCTGATGAAAAGTTAGTTGGTAATAAGGTCCCCTTGTGTGTGATAAGTCACTTTCTCTTGCTGCTTCCAAGATTTTCTTTATCTTTCAGAATGTTCACAATGTTGTGTCTGATTGTTGATCACTCTGTGTTGGTTGTATGGGGAATCTATTGGGCCTCTTAGTTGTATAGATTAATGGTTTTCATCAAATTTCAGAAGTTTTCAGCCATGACTTCTTCATTTTTTTTCTGCTTTTTCTCCTCTCCTTCTGGTGTCTCATTACACATATTTTCCTGAGGCTGTTCATTTTTCTTCATTTTTTTTCTCTCAGTTTAGATTGCATGATCTCTTATTAATCTATCTTTAAATTCACTGATTCTTTCTTCAGCCAGCTTAAATGTACTATCAAGCTCCTTTAGTAAAATTTTAATTTGTTATTGAGCTTTTCAACTTCATAATTTCCGTTTGGCTCTTTTTTATCATTTCTCTCTATTGTTATTGTCTATATCATGAGACATTGTTGTTATATTTTCCCTCCTTCCTTTACTTCTTTAAGCATAGTTTCCTAGAGTTCTCAGAACATACTTATATGTTGCTTTGAAATCTTTGTCTGCAAGTCTGACATCCAGGGTAATCATAGACAGTTTCTACAGCTTTCTTTTACCCTTACGGGTAATCTTCTACTTCTTTGTGTACATGTCTCATAATATTTTATTGTAAAATGGACATTTTAGATAGTATATTGTGACAACTCTATATACTGATCTCCTCCTCTGGGCCTCATTATTGTTGTTTGCCTATTTATCTGTTTTGCAAGTTGGATGGATTATTTTAGTGGTCTATTTCCTTCTAATAATATCACCTCTACTGTAACTATCAAAAAGCACAGGCAAAACCCTGCACATTGTCACTTTGGGATGGCAGTGATTTTAGTAATGCTCTCTGTTTCCTTCCCTGAGCTCTGTGTTTTCTCTCCATCAATATCATGCCTAGCTATTAGCCTCCACTAATTTCTGGCTAATTATTATTTTTGACAATCCCCTGAGGCACAAATTGCTCTACGTCTGTTGCAATTAAATTTGGATACTTTTGCAGGGGTAATCTTTGAGACCAGTCTTGGAGATTTGTGTCAACACCAGAAGAGTTCTTCTTAGCTGACTCTTTCCATAGTTTTCTGATAAATTTCCAAATGGTCTAAGGTTTACCCTACTGCCCTATTAGAGCTACCAGTCTCCCCTTAACTGCATATTACTGAAATCTCCATTGTCTCTAAGAGAACTCCTAGGCTGGAATTTCTTCACACTATGATACAAATAAAGTCAGCACACTTGGGAAGAGCTTCAGAGCTCTTTGTTCTTATGGCCCACCTCTCGTCTTGAGCAATAAATCTATACCACTACTCCACAGCTGGCAGTAGGGACAGTGGCCTACTTAGCTGAGGTATAGCTCTACTCCTTAAGCTTCATTAGTGCTATCTTGAGTTGAGGCAATAACCTCAAGTTTTTATGGTTTGCCTCTCTTGGCATGGAGCTTTTGCCCTATAATCAAGCTAGGTTGAGGTTATTGGGACCCTTCTTCCTAGACTTCTATGCCCGGGGTAGATTTTTTTTCCAAGGGGGCCTGGGGAGAGGAAGAGAGCTCCATATCTCTCAGTCACTCTTGCCTGGAATAGAATCTCTGAAACACAGACATGGGAGTGGTTGAAAAGGAAAAGAAGTACTGATGGTCTTCCCCTCCCTGGGAGACACCATAGCTCCCAACCAGGTAAAGATGGAGGCTTGTGCTCTTGAATGCATTTGCTGAGGGTGGATGTGCAGCTCTGGGAGGGTAGGAAAGGAGTAGAAGATCATGGAGCAAATGCCCCAGACTTCTCCTGTTCTTACCAAAACTCAGTAGAACTTCTTTAATAAATATTTCTTCATCTGACGTACTCTTTGAAGACAATTTCTAGAGAAAGTTTTTGGAATTTTATAAATACCTGTAAGTTGCACCAGTTACATTTTTAGGCAAAGGAGAGGGTCTATGTTCCTCACACCACCATTCAAGAAATCACCTCTCCACAAGTCTTTCTTGGGTTCCTACAGGTGTGAGAACAACCTGCACTTTGGGCTCTAGGTGGCAAGTTGGATCGTGAACCATAGAGAAAAAGGACAAGAAGAGGGAGTGGTAAAAATCAAAGGTACAGGGTAAGAAGGGAAGGGAGGAAGAGAGAAGAAAAAGAAAAAAGGTGGGACAAGTCTGTCTAACCATAACTTTGATCTCATGGCAAGAACAAAAAAAAAAATTCTGATCTCAGCCAGGGGCAACACTGGACATAATTTTGAGGTATACAAACTTGGTCTCTAACAGCTCTACCTTCCATCTGTGAAATCCTCATCCCTGATAAACTCCCTGTGAGGGAACTCCCACTCTAGTCTTTTTTTCTCCCTCCTATGGTCCACTTACAGCTCTGTATTCAATTTCCAAAGGAAGTTGCCCGCTTCCTTTGGAATTTACATTAAATTTAACTCACATTAAAGAACTTGTCACTGGCTGGAAACTGTTTTATATGAGATCTTGCTAGTGGAATTTGCCTTTTCCCTGGGAAAACCCTATTAATCCCAAAGGTATAATCCTCAAACTAAGGAACCTAAGGATTCCTCACTGAATCAGCCAAAAAAATATTAGTCCAAAGAGAAAGGGATCTTCTATAACATTAACTAAGACCTTTTTTTTTTTACTGTATCCTGAGGCCTCTAGAGCCAGATATTGTGGCTAAAGAATTTCTAACATGTCCACAAATCTGAGGAAGCATACTTTCTTAGTAAGCACAGCTGCTCTCCATTTGGTTAATGATAGCCCATTTAAAATTTGGTGTATGCAAAAAAAAGAGCCAGCAGGCCCATCTTGATATAGCTTTCCCACAGAGGCCTCTACATCTCAGGCTTGAGGTCTCAGGCTTATCATGTGGTCTCTGGTAGAAACAGAAGTGTTTGTGATGCATCTGACACAGCAAGACTGGACTGTGTCAGTGAGCACCAGGTACAGAAATCAGGTTACTTTAATCTGGCAGCATTTAGTAGCAGACGAACCTGTGAAAGGATCTCAGACCAAGGGCCATGCCAATAGCAGTGCCATAACAGAAGAAAAAAAGGAAGAAATAAGTACAGGAGAAACACACAAAGCTCTCAGGGCTTAGGCAAATTCGCCTCAATCCTTGTCTTTCTAGGTGATTTTCTTAGGTTTCTCAGTACAATCTCAAGGGTCAACCCAGTTTTAGTCAATTCGATGATGGCCTATGATCCCATACTTGAAAGAAAGTTATATCCTTTAAAGGTTCATCAAGTCACTACACCTTAGAAGTCTTCTTTGAGTACTGGGTTTTTTTCCCTCCTGGGAGGAGGGAGTTGGGTGTCACTGTCTTCTTCTCTCCAACTGCACTCCATTTCACTCAAAATGGGTGAATAACAACCAACATTCCCCAAGATATCTGTTCTGAAATAGAGGCTTCCATCCTTATCCATCTGCTTAAATATAACCAGCAGACTAGAATTTGGAACTCTGAACCCCTTGTAAGAACAAGGGCCAACCCATCTTCCCTATCTGGGCTGAAATGTTTTGCTAAAACCTATGGAGGATGATAAGTGAGGAGTAGTCTCAGGAGACCAAGCTTCTGAGAAGCTTCTGAGATGACTCCTTCCATCTGTCCCACAAAGTGAGCTCCATAAGCATAGGAATCTCTTTCTGTCTTATTCACTGCTATCTCTGTAAACCCCAGCACAGTCCCAGCATAGTCTGTGTTCAAACACTGAATGAACAAGGCTGTTGTTTTGCAAAGACAGATGATTTCTGGGTTGCCACATTTCACAAAGGAAAATACATACTCATCTTCAATAAAGTCGGCTGCTTTGGAGTACCTGGAACTGGCTCAATTCCTTGCCAAATGACCTCCCCAAATCTAACCATTCTCTACTGGTACTTCACAGCATCCTAATCATTTCTATACACTCTCCAAATATGCTCAGGTCATTGAGAGCTGCACTGTCACAATCACTTTTAATGTCTGCCTCACAATCACTAGCACCACATAACCAGAGCCAACATAAAGACTACATTTGATATATAGGAAAGGATATAAGAGGCTATTGTGTCAATTACAGAAGACTAAATGAAACAGCCACTGCAAACTGAAGTTGACTTTCATATAAACTTGTCTCTTCTCAGCAGTCTGAGATTCCATATAGTGTGTGCATGTGTGCATATGATGAGAGAAAGACAGAGAGGGAGTGAGGCATGGGGGGTTGGGGGGAAGAGGGAGAGAAGAGAGAAGATGGGAAAGAAGAACAGGAAATGCAATGAAGAACTTTCTCATCTCCTGCATCACATCCTTTGACATCATCAAAGAATTCTGAAAGTGGCCCTTCACCTGTACAGAATTCTGTTCATTAGCTTCAGACAGTGAATACTGTGTGTTCAGTACTAGCAGCTTCCAGACAAGAGAACAAAGAGTCTTTTGGCAACAATTCAGCATGGATACCACAGCCACACACACCCAAACAGCTAAGGACCTGAGGCCTTTGGTCCAGGTTTGATTGCTGGGTCCTAGCAAGAAATGACTGAATCTGTTAATAAAATACAAAATCAAGAGATCATTATATAAAATTGGACTGAGGAGGTAGGGTCAGTTTGTATACCTAATATTCTCACAAGGAAACTTAATTAAATAATTAAATAGACCAGGAACCATGGTGCTATTGTTGACTATTGTTAATTGTTAAGAAGGAAGGAAGGAAGGAAGGAAGGAAGGAAGGAAGGAAGGAAGGAAGGAAGGAAGCAAAATGACTACCATAGACCATATTAACAATTAACAGATAAATACCTTGTTACCCTCCCGGAGGAAAACAAAACAAAATGAAACTCTGGATAGTGCCACATTACTTACAGTTTAAGTCCCAAAGTCTGGCATCCAGTCTGGCATCCAAGGCCATCCAGATCAACCTCTAACCTACCTTCCCAGTCAGTTCTCATAAATAATGCTTCTGCCACTTTGAAGTACTTGCTATCCCCCAATAATCAAACCCCTATGATCACTTACTACTTTTTGGTTCACACTACATCTTTCAAATGGAGACCCACTTCCTCTCCATTTGTCCATAACCAAGTTATACCCATGCCCCAAGGCCCATTTCAAATGCTGCCTCCTTTCTGAAAATACCACTGGCAACTCCCAAAATGCCAATCACTCCCTCCTTCTCTAAATACTATATCCAGAGAATCACTCACCAAAATATCATAAGTAACAATAGTAGTAGCAGAAACAGCAGTTTATGGTAAAACCAGCTAATAAATATTAAATTCTTACTATTTTCCAGGTAACATTTTGTATTTAATTTTCATTGACTCACTTATTCAATGATTTTCATGTATGTTTTACTTCCCCTAATGCTGATGGCAGGCTCCATTCTAAATGATCCTACTCTGCTATAATCTTTAGCATTATGCCTAGACACACTACATCTAGACACATTATGCCTAGAAACTGAATATAAAGAAGTTAATGTACCAATGCATGCATGAATGGATGAATGAATGAATGAATGAATACAACAAAATTATGCCCTGTTATAGGCAGAATTTTCATAGACCAGTGGGCTGGGCTCTTGAATTTGTATTCACATTCTTTGAGTCCTTTTCCATTCTGGATCAAATTTCATAGTCTCATATAGCAAATCACAAAATGCCTGCAGCTACAATGTATGAATGAGGAGTGTTTTGCACAGGATCAAGCAGAGGATTCTGATCATCCAGATCTCTAAATCACACTCAATTCCAGTAAACTAGAAAACAGGATAGCAATCTTCTACCTTTCCATTCCTGGCCTACTCTCCTCAGCTGTGGCACCCAAAACTTTTATGCTTCTCTGTATTGCAGTAAGTGATAAACAAATTCAAATTGACATCAGTCTGAATATGCATCCCCTTCCAAGGGTGCATACAAGGCTTACAGCTCAATACTTAACTCAAAGGAACTGCAGGGTTGTTTCCAATGTTAGTGGAGAGAGGAGAAAACATAATCAGAATTTATCACATGTCTAGTCTCTGTCCAATATCTACATATATTATCTCATCTAATTTGAATAATAATCTTAATAAATAATTATTAGAATAATAGTGTACTATATGCCAGGCAGAAATGTACAATTTTATTCATATCATCTCAGTGTTCCCATCAAGATTATGAAAAAAGTACCATTTTTATCCCCATTTAAGAGATATGAAAACAACTATACAAATTTAAGTAACTTCCCCATGCTAGCAAAGAGCTGAGCCAGGATTCAAATCCAGTCCTTAGAAGTACACTCCACATCTTCTAAGGGTAGTAGTTTCCCAAATCTACACATAAAGAAACTGCTTCTCAGAGATAGTGCCAGACCCAAAGTCATATACTTAGTAAATACAAAAGTTAGCATTCACGTTTTGATATTTTGATTCCAGAGTGCATGCCTTTAACTGAACCTTTTAGTTTAGGTGATTTTTAGGGCAACAAAGGTATTCTTTATGGAGTTTCTTAATTTGAAACTCATGTGCCTTTAAATAAGGCTATCCCTGAGAATAAAAGTGATGCTACTGAGTCCTACTGGCAGAGTTTCATGCCAAGCACTTCCTGAGATTACTTCTTCTGTCCGTGGTGCTGAAAAGGGTCAGCATGACTGCCATAAAGAAGAAAACAAAAGGCAATCTGAATTTATATTATAAATGATCCTGAATACTTCTCTCAGTCTGGCTATTCACAGTCAGTAAAGTCTCTTCCAAACCCTTTGCTTCAACCCACAAATTTCTCCTTTCTTCCAAATCTTCAGGTTGAACAGGGTAAAATAAGTGAGGCTTCCAATTAATAAGAATTACTCAAGCCAATATCTTTTCAATTCCATAATTCCAAAGATCTCATTCTCTGAAAATCAATAAAAAGTCAGCATGAGAAAGTCTATTTCATGAACATCAACCCAGATCTACACATAGTTCAAATAAAAAGGAGTCAGAGATTAGAAACTCTCAAGTGGGTCTCAAGCCATGCCACTGGGCTAATGGAGGGAGCTAAGGCTGGTGCTGAGAACAAAGGCTAGAGACAGAGTATGTCTTTATATCTGGTAAAGAATTGATTTTCAAGCCATAAAAATGTTAGTTACGGAAACACTGACATGAACCATGGCAGGGTGGGGGGTGGGGAGAGAAGTTGGAAAATAGCAAGTGCAATTTCAGGCTTATGAGAAATGGAATTAAAGTTAAGAGAAGGAAGGCAATATATTGTTGTCCAGAAACTGGCAAACAGCACAGCCACTGCATCATTATAGTGGCAACGACCTGCTGTGTTCATTTGTCTCTGAGCTGTCTGATCTAGGCGCTGGGTGATTTATCTACTTTCCACAGCTTCAGCTGGGCTAGGCCAAGAGGATAACTTGGAGAAAGGGGTGGGGTGAGGGTGGTAACACTCAAGTACCAAGCCAATGAACTCCATATGTCTTGTGTTAGGGAGCACACTCATATATCAACCAATATCACACATTTATTTCACACCTACTATAAACAAATCTCTGTAGAAAAATGCTGGTCATACAAAGCTTGAAAAGGGCACTGGCCTTGGAAAGCTTACAATCTAGTGGCAAAGATTAAACATACAGAAAACAAATAAATAATATATGCTGGATCATGGCTAGAGATAAGAGCAAACAAAACACAGAGGAGAACTGTTAACTTTCATATCATGGAAGGCTTATGAGAGGAGGAAACACTTGGATCAAACTTAAAGAGCAGGTAGAATTTGCACAGGCAGAAAAAAATGTGGGTGAGCATTTGAGGACAAAGCACTTAGCAACACTTCAGAGGCAGTAATGGATGGATTATATTTTGGGAAGGATAACACTGTCCATCCAAGGCCAAATTTGTGACCCAAACCTAGATACAATGTATACAGTCCCCAAGATCTCCACATCAAGGGAAGAAGTGGAGGTAGCAGTGAATACTTAAGGCTCTTTACATCAGTACTGAGCTGAACAACTTTGTCAAAAATTGAATGATTCCAGTACCAAAATTAAATTTTCAGATTTCTGTCTACAGTAATATATGCTGCTAAAGTAAATAGACAGATCCCAGCCACGCATTCTCTCACCCTATGATTCTCCCAAAGAGTCATCTATGAAGTTAACTAGAACAATACTTCTTTAAACTATTGTGTTCTAATCCTGGCAAATAAGAAAATGTGGTGATGGTTAATCTTGGCAGGAAGAAGGACCTTAGAAGTCAGACAAATAACATTTTGTTTACCTGTCTTGGATTCAATGACCTCACTACTGAGTTGTTACTCCAGCTATGCACATCTCATTCTCATTACAAGTTAGGTTATCTCACACAGCAGCCACCACAGCCCAATTTACAGAACCAGACATGGATTAGAAGGAGAAAGGAAAGCTGAGGCACCCTCACAGCATGAGGGAGAAAACATCTTATTTCTAATTCTAGACATATTTCTAAAACAGATCTAATTTTTAGTTCTTTTTTTTAGGACCTGGTGTTGCTGTTTTTATTTTTTTTTCTATAGCAATTTATTTTTTCTGTGTTTCAAGATTCATGGTTTATGCCCCGCACCCAGTGCTCCATGCAATACATGCCCTCCTTAACACCAACCACAGGGCTCACCCATCCCCTCACCCCCTCCCTTCCAAAACCCTCAGTTTGTTTCTCAGAGTCCAAAGTCTCTCATGCTTTGTCTCCCTCTCTGATTTACCCCAGTTCACACTTCCTTTCCTTCTCCTAATGTCCTCCATGTTACTCCTTATATTCCACGAGTAAATGAAACCATATGATACTTGACTTCCTCTGCTTGACTTATTTCACTCAGCATAATCTCCTCCAATCCAGTCCATGTTGCTATAAAAGTTGGGTATTCATCCTTTCTGATGGAGGTGTAATATTCCTTTGTATATATGGACCATATCTTCTTTATCTATTCATCTGTTGAGGGGCACCTTGGCTCTTTTCACAGTTTGGTGATTGTGGCCATTGTTGCTATGAACATTGGGGGTACATATGGCCCTGCTTTTCACTACATCTGTATCTTTGGGGTAAGTACCCAGTAGTGCAATTGCAAGGTCATAGGGTAGCTCTATTTTTAATTTTTTGAGGAATCTCCACACTGTTTTCCAAAGTGGCTGCACCAACTTGCATTCCCACCAACAGTGTAAGAGGGTTCCCCTTTCTCCACAGCCTCTCCAACACTTTTTGTTTCCTGTCCTGTTAATGTTGGCCATTCTAACTGGTGTAAGGTGGTACAGTCTCCCAGCTAGCTCAGTCAATAGAGCATGAGACTCTAAATTTTTAATTCTAACTCATGGAAGGAAGAACTAAAAGGAAGAAAGAATAAAAATTAAGATGCCACATCTCAGAGTCCGTGGTTTTAAAATAATAATCTTGCTTCCATCATAACAAAAGGACTTAGGTCTGTCGAAGGGAGGCAGGAGCAAACATGGACTTTGGTGCTGCAAACAATCTGCAAAAGAAGACCCATCATGAGGAAAGACTCAAGAGTAGTACATCTTCAGGCAAATAAAACTGAAACAAATGAAAGCAAATAAAAAGGTAGTTAGCAAGTTGACAATATTTGGCTCATGGAAATGCTAGTGAAAAAAAGACAAACTTCATTCAGAGAATAGAGTTCATCCGAACATAGACCTCACCAGACCACTGAGAATCTGTTCTGGAACATGCTCCATGATTCCTAGTTGTAAATTGATAGTATTCACAAGTAGGAAGCATTCATAAGTCATCTCACTTGAGGACCTCAGCTCTGAGTTTCCCTGATCCCATGACTTCTTCCACCAGCACCTTTTTAGAGTTATTCAGTGTTTTCTAGAAGCCTACTACAGTCTGTTCTTCAGGATATTCCTTCTCTTTCCTGACTGAAGGTGGTCCCCTGAAATGTAGCTCTCTTTACTCCCTTCCCATATTAAACTCAGTCCCTGAGACAGAATGGCAGAGGGCTTAGAATTCAATCACAAGGGACCTCCAGTGACAAGCTTAGCAATATTAGGCAATGTACTTAACCACTTTCAATCTGTTTCCTTATCAATCAAATACAGATAATAATACCTTCTCAGCTTATGTCAGTTGAAAATTTTGAAAATCATATGAGATGGTATAAGGGAGAGTGCTTTGAACACCACAGAGACTTCATCTCTAAGGAGATGGTTAGAGATGGTTCATCTCTAAGGTAAGATGGGATGATAAAAATTGTAGCAAATCTTCCTTGATCTATACTACCTTCCCTTCCAGTTCCTTCACTGTTTCTCTTCCCCCTAACCTGGCTCCAAATACAAGCCCTGTATGTGACCCAAACCTGTCTATCTCTCCCCTACCCTCCCTCTACCTCCATTCCACCACGATAAGACAACAATAAGAAACTCTCTGGTTTAAGACGTGGATTAAAGAGATGCTCTGCTGAGTTCAGATGAAGCCAGAAGCTTGGGTGTTGGAAATACTGTTGCTCTACTAAGAAACAACTCAATCTTGTATTTAACCATGAGGAGCTCTGAATCTCAACTCCTGAATTCAAATTCCAGCTTCCCCAGTATTATCTGCCTTTTGACTTCAGGTAAATTAATTGACCTTTTTGTGCCACAAATTCTTCAGCTATAAAACAGAGATATTAACAGAAGTATCTACCTCACGAGACGGTTGTGATTTTTACATGAAGCAAGATATGTAAATTATCTAAGATATTATAAATATGGAATATTTGGTATAACTTCACATAGTTATAGGTAGTAACAAGGACTCAATCATTCAATAAATATTCAAAAATTAATTGGAAATCTATTTGCTCCAGGAACTGGGGATATAAGAACAAAGCAGAGATCTGCTCAGGTTTATTAGAGTCTAGTGTGGAATAAAAATAAGCAAATAAGAAGTTATAAAAATGGTAAGTGCCATGATAAGGAAAAAATGAAGAATGCTGTGAAAACATAGAAAGGGCATCTTGGAAGGATGGGAAATGAGTTAAAGTAATGAGGTATTATGGATTGAATTTTGTTAACACAAAATTCATATTTTTAACCTCAATATCTCATAATGTGATGTACCTGAAGTTAAGTTTCTTAACGAGGTAATTCAGGTTAAATGAAGTCATTAGGTAGGCCTTTATACAATATAACTGGTGTCCTTTATAGGAAGCCAAAATTAAGACACAGACATTCACAAAGGGAAAACCATGTGAAGACATCAGAAGAAGGCAGCCATCTACAAGCCAAGGAGTGAGACCCTCAGAAGAAACCAACACTGCTGATACCTTGATCTTGGACTTCCAATCTCCAGAATTATGAAGACCTGTTGTTTGAGATGCCCAGTCAGTTGTTGATACCCTGTTATGGCAGCCCTCACAGACTAATACATGAGGTACGACAATGGAAGTCTTCAGAAACACATGACCACACACCTGAAACTGAAGTATGAAGACTGGGGTATGAGGAAAGAAGGCAAGAGGCCAAAATAGAAAGTCAATGCCACTACTTATCATAAGATCACTACTTATCACTACTTACATTTGTATATATTCCAAGTTCTTTGGGAGCACACCATTAACTTCTTTTGTGCTCACAATAGCCTTGAGGTGGTTGGATATATCTGATTTGTAACTATCCCTATTTTACAGAGATAAAAACTAAGGCCCAGACAGATACATGAAAAAGAGTGGGATAGAGCTGAACTTGCCTTACTCAAGCCAGAGTAAAGATCTTTAAAGGAATAAAGCTAACCTTGGTATATATATATATAATATACTTATATATAGTATACTTTAGCTTTACTAACGTCATTGGAATGGGAAAAAATAAATTCCCAGGGTACTCTTCTAACATGCAGAAACAGCCAAACCATACAAGAAACCAGTTTGGAGGAAGATGCAAGTGTACTATATGAAAAAGGAAGAATGGTTGTACATGGACTTCTAGATGAGTTAGGTCAGCAGATAAAAATGGAAACTGAATATGACAAATATTTTGGAGGGACTTCTGCTAGTAAGTGAATTTAGTGAAATCTGTGTGTTCTTTTCAAGGAAGGACAGAGAGGTGAACAATGAATCAGAACTTCTCCCCTAGTCTTCAAATGTCTTCACCAGCAACATAAGCAGTCTGCATCCCACACCCAGAACATCCTCCTTGAGGTTGAGCCTGAGTTTTTTGAGATGAATATCTACCACATGAGGGTGACAAAGTGAAGTAAGAATGGCGTTGCAACTGTTCTGACACAAACTGGTGGTGGGCGACATTGCATGAGTTAACTATGCAAGCATTCTTTAAGCACCACCTCAGTCTTCTCATCTATGATACAGGGCCTCATTTAATGTGAGAGCTAAAGAAATGAATTAGAGGGGAGGACTAATGCCTGGTAATGTGTTGTGCCTGGCACAGAACAGGAATTGGATTACTACTGGTTTTGGCCTCACATTTTAGGGGAAAAGGAGCTGCTTCCAACTTGGAAGCTACAGCATAGTTTAGATACCATCAAGCTTCCTTACTACTCTTAACTTCACAGTATTCAAATGCATCAATAACAAATTAAGACCTTTATGACCATGTGCTCCACGGAGTGGACAAAGACAGCAGCTGGCAGCACCCAGCATCATCCTCCTACACAGTTAAAAGAACCTACTAATGTCAAGTAAATATATTTGAGCCTGTCACTGGAAAGTTCCTAATAAGGTTTCCAGGTGATTCATTTGGTGACGGGAAGCATCTGACTCACCCTGCCCTTGCAAACATCTACAGATCTGATAGACAACTGGCCTCAGCTAATACTTTTTCAGAGCACTCCAAGGTGTTTTCACAGGGCATCAAAAACACAACAGTGACTCCACTGAGAAACGATGAGAACCAAAAATAACAATCATATCATCTTCACCAAGACAAGAGCACTGGAAAGATGAGAATGAATGAGTATTGTACAAAAAGAGAGATATGCTGTTTTTCAAGTCATGAAGGGGTAAGAACCACCAGATTTCCCCTGGAGTTCATGTCAGTGGGCTGCAAATGACTATACAGACATCGCATGCATGTTACAGGGAAATGTCATAAAGCCAAAGGATCTCAGACAGGGCATCCAGTAAATTCTGAGCAAAGCTAGTTGCCACATCTGGCTGGACTCCAAAAGCAAAGCATTTGGGAATGTGACCGGGCTGCATGAAACCTCCTGATGGTCAGTCACAATTGAAAGGTTCTCATGGGCACCTGTGGAGGTGTGGTATTTCCAACCACATCCCATTGCTTCTGTCTACACCCACTCAGGTTCGTGCACCATTTGAGGCACTCCCTGATATTGATGCATTATTTCATTTTTTCTAAAATAATACTTTTAAGGTTACTAATGTTCTGCCTCCCTTCCTAAGTTTTAAGCTCTTCTTCTCCAATTCCTCACATCCCCCCTTCCTTCTCCAAACTCTAGCTTCAACCTTAACCTCACCACAAGGTTCTGTACCCAAGGGCTCCACTCTAATGCCTATGCTATGATTCAGAGAGAAGATTCCTGTTAGCTTTAATCTCAGAGCAGACGGAACCCCCAGAAGAGAATCTTCATATATAATATTGGTCAAGACAACTGTCACGCACCAGTGTCATCAAAGAGTTCATTCTTGTATATCAAATTCCTGCTTATTGGACCAATTTTTTTAAGTTAAGATGGAATGTAATTTTCTTTCAAAAATGTCATATGTCTGTGATGACTAAAAAAAAGAAAGAAAAAAGAAACAATGTCAAGTCTTTCTAAAAAGGCAAGGCAGAACCTGTGCTCTTTTTGACAATAAACACCTCACTTGAAAAAAAAAAAGAAATTCAAAATGTGGAAGAGAAGAAGACAATCGATTTTAACCAGGGCCAGGTATGCAGATGATAATGAGTGCACAAATGTATCGGAGCACATTTCCCTTCTCACTTCACACTGACTTTGCTAACAAAGAAGATTAAGAGAATAAAAATGGGGAGGCAGAGAGATCTTTTTAAAGATATAAAGCTTCCAGAGGAGGACCAAGATGGAGAAGGAATAGGAGACCTAGATATCATCAGGTCCCAGAAGTTCAGCTAGATAGTTATCAAAACACTCAGAACACCTACAAACTGAACAGGAGTCAAAGGGAAGAAGAGCAGCAATTCTAGGAAAAGAAAAGTGACCACTTTCTAGAAGGTAGGACATGTGAAGAAGTGAATCTGAGGCAACATTTGGGAAGACAGACCATGGGGGGAGGGCCAGTTTCCGGCCAGTGGTAGAGCAGCACAGCACAAAATCAGAACCTTTAGAAGTCTGCTCCACTGAGAGACATCACCGCAGAGCCTAACCAGAGGATGGAACCCTCATGGGGACAGTGTAGTCTCAAGATCCATGGGGTCACAGAAGGACCCAGGGTGCCTGAGCATGACAGAGCTCCCAGGTATCGGAGCAGGGAAGCTGGCTGCAGGGATGGAGCCAAGGAGTGGGCTTTCAGCTCAGGGTTACCTTAAACCATGATCCAGGTGCAGTCAGGCCACTGCTCTTCAAGCAGAGACCCCCAGGTGGCAGATATAGGGAGACTCCTCCTTCCTCCATCAGGAGGAACAACGTGTGAGAATGCTGCAGAAACCTGCTAGGTTTGGAGATTCCAAATGGGGTCGAGTGCCAGAGACAGAAATGCTTAGTCACAGGCCAGATGAGCACAGAACATGGTCCAAGACCAGGGATATGGGAATAACTGCTTTTCTCTGAGGAAGCACTGAGGGGTGGGGCCCGAGCTCCTGGCTCCTCTGGTCCAGAGACTGGGAGGCGGCCATTTCCATTACCGTCCTCCAAAGCTAAATATAGAAAGTATTCAGGGAACGAAAGCTATGGAGGGTGAACCTGAGATTACATAGCCTGGCCGCTGGCAAGGGTGGTGCAATTCCACCTCAGGCAAAGACACTTGAGATTCAATACAACAGGCCCCTCCCCCAGATCAGCAAGAACACCCAGCCAAGAAGATATTCACCGATCAATGAGAACTGAGGGACTCCAGAGCTAGGGGAATGCACTACATAGCATTCATGGCTTTTCCCCCATGATTCTTTATTCTTTCAATGTTAAATTTTTTTCACTTTATTTTTTCTTTTTCTATTTTTTAATTTATTCTCTTTCTTATTTTAACATTTTTAACTATTTTATCAATATCTTTTTAAAAAATCTTTTTTTCATTTTCATTGTTATAGTCATTGTCTATCCTTTCATTATATTTAAGCTTACTTTTTGTATACATATAGGTTTTTCTTTCTTTAAAATTTTGTGATACATTTTCTTCTAACAGATCAAAATATACCCCAAATCTAGTGCATGGCTTGTTCTAGTCTTCAGGCTCATTACATTCTTTCCTCTCTTTTATTTTTCTTTTATCTTTTTTTTTATATCTTTCTTTTTTCAACCAACTTCTTATCTTCTCAATTCCTTTCTTAGAATATTTTTTAATTTTCATCTTTACACTCATAGTCCATCCCTTCATCATGTTATACCCTTATTTTTGTACATATCTAAGTTTTTTTTTCTTTAAAATTTTGGGAGGCAGTTTCTTGTAACACATCAAAATACACCCAAAATCAAGTGTGTGGCTATGTTCTAGTCGCCAGTCTAATCATACAGAGAGAGAGAGAGAGAGAGAGAGAGAGAGAGAGAAATATAGATTTTTTTTTCCTTTCTTGTCCCACCCCGGTTTTGGGTCTCTTATGATTTAGTTAGTGTATAATTTCTGGGGTCATTACTACTCTTTTAGTACTCTGCTATCTCATTCATCTATTCTTCTCTGGATACTACTCTTTTAGTACTCTGCTATCTCATTCATCTATTCTTCTCTGGATAATATAAAATGACAAGGCAGAAAAACTCACTTCAAAAAAAAAAGAACAAAAGGCAGTACAGAGGGCTAGGGATCTAATCAACAGGGACATTAGTAATATGTCAGAACTAGAGTTCAGTATGATGATTACCGAGGTGCTAACTGGGCTCAAAAAAAGCATGGAAGATACTAGAGAATCACTTTCTAGAGAAATAAAATTCCTTTCCATAGAAATAAAAGAACTAAAATATAACCAAGTTGAAATGAAAAAGCTATTAATGAGGTGCAATCAGAAATGGAGGCTCTTATTGCTGGGATAAATGAGGCAGAAGAGAGAATTAGTGAGATAGAAGAGCAAATGATGGAAAATAAAGAAGCTGAGAAAAAGAGAGACAAACAACTACTGGATCATGAGGGGACAATTTGAGCGATAAATGATACCATAAGACGAAACAATATTAGAATAATAGGGATGCCAGAAGAAGAAGAAAGCGAGAGAGGAGCAGAAGGTATATTGGAGCAAATCACAGCAGAGAATTTCCCTGATTGGGCAAAGGGAACAAGCATCAAAATCTAGGAGGCACAGAGAACCCCCATCAAAATCAATAAAAATAGGTCCACACCCCATTATCTAATACAAAAACTTACAAGTCTCAGTGACAAAGAGACAATCCTGAAAGCAGCTCAGGAGAAGAGGTCTGTAACATACAATGGCAGAACTATTAAACTGGCAGCAGACCTATCCACAGAGACCTAGCAGGCCAGAAAGGACTGGCATGACATATTCAGGGCACTAAATGAGAAAAATATGCAGCCAAGAATACTATATCCAGCTAGGCTGCCATTGAAAATAGAAGGAGAGATAAAAAGCTTCCAGGACAAACAAAAACTAAAAGAATTTGCAAATGCCAAACCAGCCCTACAGGAAATTTTTAAAGGGGTCTTTTAAGCAAAGAGAGAGCCTAAACATAACAGACCAGAAAGTAAACAGGGACAATATACAGTAACAGTCAGCTTAGAGGCAATACAAAGGCACTAAACTCATATCTTTCAATAGTTACCCTGAACATAAATGGGCTAAATATCCCAATCAAAATACACAGGATATCAGAATGGATTAAAAAATAAATTGATATCCTGTCTCCAAGAAACTCATTTTAGACCCAAAGACACTTCCAGATTTAAAGTGAGGGGATGGAAAACAATTTACCATGCTAACAGGCATCAAAAGAAAGCTAGGGTGGTAATCCTTATATCAGGCAAATTAGATTTTAAGCCAAAGACTATAGTAAGAAATGAGGAAGAACACTATATCATACTTAAAGGGTCTGTCCAATAAGGATATGTAACAATTTTAAATATCTATACCCCTAACATGGGAGCAGCTAATTATACAAACGAATTAATAACTAAATCAAAGAAACACATCAACAATAATACAATAATAGTTGGGAACGTTAAGAGCCCCCTTACTGAATGAACAGATCATCTAAGCAAAAGATCAACAAGGAAATAAAGGCTTTAAATAACACACTGGACCAGATAGACATCACAGATATATTTAGAACATTCCATCCCAGGGGCGCCTGGGTGGCTCAGTTGGTTAAGCAACTGCCTTCGGCTCAGGTCATGATCCCGGAGACCCGGGATCGAGCCCCACATCAGGCTCCCTGCTCGGCAGGAAGCCTTCTTCTCCCTCTCTCACCCCCCCCGCTTGTGTTCCCTCTCTGGCTGTATTTCTCTCTGTCAAATAAACAAATAAAATCTTTAAAAAAAAAAAAGTACATTCCATCCCAAAGCAACAGAATACACATTCTTCTCTAGTGCACATGGAACATTTTCCAGAATAGAGCACATCTTGGGTCACAACAGTTTGTACTCAACAGGTACCAAAAGATTGGGATCATTCCCTGCATATTTTTAGACCACAATGTTTTCAAAGTAGAACTTAACCTCAAGAGGAAAGTTGGAAAGAACTCAAACACATGGAGGTTAAAGAGTATCCTACTAAATAATGAATTGGTCAACCAGGAAATTAAAGAAGACTTAAAAAAATTCATGTAAACAAATGAAAATGAAAATGTAACTGTTCAAAATCTTTAGGACACAGCAAAGGCAGTCCTGAGAGGAAAGTATATAGCAATACAAGCCTTTCTCAAGAAACAAGAAAGGTCTCAAGTATGCAATCTAACCCTACACCTAAAGGACCTGGAGAAAGAACAGCAAAGAAAGCCTAAACCCAGCAGGAGAAGAGAAATAATAAAGATCAGACTAGAAATCAATGAAATAGAAACCAAAAGAACAGTAGAACAAATCAAAAAAACCAGGAGCTGGTTCTTTGAAAGAATTAACAAGATGGATAAAACCCTGGCTAGACTTATCAAAAAGAAAAGAGAAAGGACCCAAATTAATAAAATCATGAATGAAAAAGGAGCGATCACAACCAACACGAAAGAAATACAAACTATTATAAGAACATATTATGAGCAATTATACACCAACAAATTTGACAATCTGGAAGAAAAGGATGTGTTCCTAGAGACATATAAACTATCAAAACTGAACCAGGAAGAAATAGAAAATCTCAACAGACCCATAACCAGTAAGAAGATTGAAGAATTCATCAAAAATCTCCCAACAAAGAAGAGCCCAAGGCCAGACGGCTTCCCAGGGGAACTCTACCACACATTTCAAGAAGAATTAATACCTATTCTTCTGAAACTGTTCCAGAAAATAGAAATGGAGGGAAAACTTCCAAACTCATTTTATGAGGCCAGCGTTACCTTAATTCCGAAAACCAAAGACCCCATCAAAAAGGGGAATTACAGACTAATATCCTTGATGAACAGAGATGCAAAAATTCTCACCAAAGTACTAGCCAATAGGATTCAACAATACATTAAAAGGATTATTCACCACAACCAAGTGGGATTTATTCCTGGGCTGCAAGGTTGGTTCAAAATCCACAAATCAATCAATGTGATCCAGTACATTAATAAAAGAAGAAAGAATAAGAACCATATGATCCTCTCAATAGATGCTGAAAAAGCATTTGACAAAGTACAGCATCCCTTCTTGACCAAAACTCTTCACAACATAGGGATAGAAGATACATACCTCAATATTCACAAAAGCCATCTATGAAAAACCCACAGTGAATACCATTCTCAATGGAAAAAAACTGAGAGTTTTTCCCCTAAGGCCAGGAACACAGCAGGGCTCTCCACTGTCACCACTGCTATTCAACATAGTATTAGAAGTCCTAGCCTCAGCAATCAGACAATAACCACAACAAAAATAAAAGCATCCGAATCAGCAAAGAGAAGTCAAACTCTCACTCTTTGCAGATGATATGATACTTTATGTGGAAAATCCAAAAGACTCCATTCCAAAACTGCTAGAACTCATACAGGAATTCAGTAAAGTGTCAGGATATAAAATCAATGCACAGAAATCAGTTGCATTTCTATACACCAACAGCAAGACAGAAGAAAGAGAAATTAAGAAGTCGATCCCATGTACAACTGCACCCAAAACCATAAGATACCTGGGAATAAACCTAACCAAAGAGGTAAAGAATATGTACTCAGAAAACTATAAAGTACTCATGAAAGAAACTGAGGAAGACACAAAGAAATGGGAAAACATTCCATGCTCATGGATTGGAAGAACAAATATTGTGAAAATGTCTATGCTACCTAAAGCAATCTACACATTTAATGCAATCTCTATCAAAATACTATCAATGTTTTTCAAAGAAATGGAACAAACAATCCTAAAATTTATATGGAACCATAAAAGACCCTGAATAGCCAGAGGAATGTTGAAAAAGAAAACCAAAGTTGGTGGCATCCCAATTCCAGACTTCAAGCTCTATTACAAAGCTATAATCATCAAGACAGTATGGTACTGGTACAAAAAACAGACACATAGATCAATGGAATGGAATAGAGAGCCCAGAAATGGACACTCAACTCTATGGTCAACTCATCTTCAACAAAGCAGGAAAGAAATTTACAATGGCAAAAAGACATTCTTTTCAACAAATGGTTTTGGGAAAATTGGACAGCCACATGCAGAAGAATGAAACTGGACCGTTTCCTTACGCCACACACAAAAATAGACTCAAAATGGATGAAAGACCTCCATATGAGACAGGAATCCATCAAAATCCTTGAGGAGAACACAGGCAGCAAACTCTTCGACCTCAGCCACAACAACTTCTTCCTAGAAATATCGACAAAAGCAAGGGAAGCAAGGGCAAAAATGAACTATTGGGACTTCATCAAGATCAAAAGCTTTTGCACAGCAAAGGCAACAGTCAACAAGATCAAAAGGTAACTGACAGAATGGGAGAAGATACTTGCAAATGATATATCAAATAAAGGGCTAGTATCCAAAATCTATAAAGAACTTATCAAACTCAACATCCAAAGAACAAATAATTCCATCAATAAATGGGGAGAAGACATGAACAGAAATTTCTCCAAAGACGACATTGAAATGGCCAAAAGAAACATGAAAAAATGTTCAACATCCCTCAGCATCAGGGAAATACAAATCAAAACCACAGTGAGATACCACCACACACCAGTCTGAATGGCTAAAATTAACAAGTCAGGAAACAACAGATGTTGGTGAGGATGTGGGGAAAGGGAAACCTTCCTCCACTGTTGGTGGGAATGCAAGCTGGTGCAGCCACTCTGTAAAACAGTATGGATATTCCTCAGAAAGTTGAGGAATACACAAACACACATACAATGGAATACTATGTAGCCATAAAAAAGAATGAAATCCTGCCATTGATGTGGATGGAACTGGAAGCTACTATGCTGAGAAAAATAAGTCAATCAGAGAAAGAGAATTATCATATGATCTCTCTGATATGAGGGATTTGAGAGGCAGGGCAGGCAGTCATGCAAGGTAGGGAAGGGAAAAAATGAAACAAGATTGGACTGGGGAGAGAGACAAACCATAAGAGACTCTTAATCCCAGAAAACAAACTGAGGGTTTCTGGGTGGTGTGGGGGCAGGGGGAGGGTGGCTGGGTCATGGACATTGGGGAGCGTATGTGCTATGGTGAGTGCTGTGAATTGTATAAGACTGATGATTCACAGACCTGTACCCCTGAAGCAAATAATACATTATATGTTAATTAATTAATTTTTTAAAAACTGAAGATGCAAAACTTCCCAATCCACAGTCAGACCCTGGAAAACTGCATACATTCATGCCTCTAGACCACAGTCCCAGAATCTAAAGGCTTGCTTCAATGTAAGGCTTTGCTGCTTCTAAGGCACTTCCCAAACAGTGATGTCCACAGAAAAGATCTTATGACCTGGAAACACCCCTTGTACACTCTTAAGCAGTGCTGGAGGACTTAGAGACACACAAGGAGATGTGTTTTCTTCTCTCCTGCTTTCATCTTTTTTAGATCTCTTCTCTCCAAATTCTACATACATACTCACACCCAATGCATGCCCATAAAAAACAAAATATCTCACCAACCCTAACACCATTCTTGAATTATTTACCCAAAAATAAAAGAAGGTAGTAGACTGGAAATTTTACATTAACCAAAAAATTTGCATCTATTAGTTAACTATGATATCTGTAACTATTCATTGTAAAATAATAATAATAAAACAACGCAAACTAGAAAGAAAACGCTTCCACAAATGTATGTTTATGAATATTTTACAAATGGAACAGTCAATATTCTCCTTTACATCTTGAGCACAAGCTCTGATCTACCCTTCTGTAAAATAGAGTATGATTAGAGCATTTCTGGAACATCATGCCATAAATTGATAACTGTAATTGTTTCTCGAAATAAAGAAAAACTGACTTTTCCTAATCTTTTATACCATTTGAATTTATCACTCTGAGCATGCACTGTCTTCTAAAAATCAAAGATAAACAAATTAAACACTAAGTTTGGCTAATTTTTTTTAAATTGCTCTAAGAAGATATCAAAATCCAGTCCTTTAAGCTGAAGTTATTTTACGGTTAGAGGACCTGAAAATAGAGGCTTTGTTTTTTAATTCTTTGAGACTTCTACAAAGACAACCATGTCACCTGTAAAAAAAAAAAAAAAAAAAAAAAAAAAAAAAAGAAAGTTTAATTTCTTCATGCCCAATCTTTATAACTTTATTTCCTTTTCTTGTCTTATGGAATTACTAGAGATTCCATATAATGTTGAATAGGAGTGGTGAGAGATATCATCCTTGACTTGTTCTGATCTTAGGAGGAAATATTCTCACCATTAAATATAATGTTAATTGTAGAATTTTTATAAATATTCTTCATCAAATTGAGGAAATTCCCCTCTAATTCCTATTTGTTTAGAGTTTTGTATCATGAATTGTTGTTAGACTTTGTCAAATTCTTTTTCTGTATCAGTTGATAGTATCATATGATTTTCTTTTTTTTTTCTTTTTTAAGATTTTATTTATATGTCAGAGAGAGAGTACAACAAGCAGGGGGAGTGGCAGGTCAGAGGGAGAACCAGGCTCCCCCCAGAGCAAGGAGCCCAATGTGGGACTCAATCCCAGGACTCTGGAATTATGACCTGAGTCGAAGGTAGATACTTAACCAACCTAGCCACCCAAGCATCCCAGTATCATATGATTTTCTTCTTTACCTGTTAATGTGATAGACTACACTGACCGATTTTCTAATGTTGAGGTAGCCTTGCATAAGAAATACATACTATTGCTTGTGGTGCATAACACTTTTTATACAATGTTGATTCAGTTAACTAGTATTTTGAGGACTTTTGTTTCTATGTTGATATAGCTTTCCTTTCTCATAATACCTTTATCTGGTTTTGTTATTAGATTGATGCTGCCATCATAAAATGAATCAAGAAGTGTTCTTTCTGTTTCTATTTTTCTGGAAAAGATTATCAAAAAGTAGCATCATTTCTTCCTTAAATGCATGGCATAATCTACCAGTGAAACCACCTGGAACTGAAACAGATACTTTTTTAGAAGATTATTAATTGATGATTTAATATCTTTAACAGATATAAGGCTAGTCATATAATCTATTTATCCTTATAAGAGTTTGGCAGTTTGTATCATTCAAGGAACTGAACTAGTAAATCTAAATTATCAATGCTGTGAGCATAGAACTACACATGGTATGCTTTTATTATCCTTTAATGTTCATGAACTCAGTAGTGATAACCTTTATTTTATTCTGATTTTGGAACTGTGTCTTCTCTCTTTTTTTCCTGGTCAGTCTGACTAAAAATTTATTAATTTCTTAAAATTTTCAAAGAACCAGCTTTTGATTCATTTATTTTCTCTATTGTTTTCCTGTTTTCAGTTTCACTGACATCTGCTCTAATTTTTACTGTTTATTTTTTATGCTTGTTTTTGGCTTAAATTCCTCTTTTTTTCTCTAGTTTTCTAAGGTGGAAGCTTAGGTTATTGATTTAAGATCTCTTAATTTCGAATATTTGCATTTAAAGCTATACATTTCCTTCTAAGGACTGTCTTCACAGCATCCTATAAATTTTACTTAATTTTATTTTAATTTTCACTTAGTTCAAAACAATTTTTAATTTTCCTTGAGACTTTTTCTTTCATCCATGTGTTAGAAGTATTTTTAATTTCCAAATATTTGAGTATTTTACAATTATCTTTGTTATTAATTTCCAATTTAATTTAGTACGGTCTAAGAACATACTTAGTGTGATTTCTATTATTTCAAATTTCCTAAAATGCATTTTATGTCCCAGAAATGAGTCCATTTTGCTGAATGGCCCATGAAAACTTGAGAAAAATATGTATTCTAACATGGGATGGAATATTCTATAAATGTCAATTAGATCGAGTTGATTGATAGTGCTGTTCATGTTGATTATAGCCAAACTGATTTTCAGCCTGCTTTGTCTATCAATTACTGAAAGAGGGGTATTAAAGTCTCCAACTATAGTAATGGATTTTTCCATTTCTCCTTGAAGTTCAGTCAGTTTTGCTTCCTGCATTTTGGCACTCGTTGGTTAGTTACATTAGGGATTGTTATATCTTCCTGAAGAATGACCCCTTTATCATTATATAATGTAGGTCTCCTTGTTGCTAATAATTTTCCTTGTTCTGAAGTCCGCTTTGTCTGAAATTAATACAATTACTCCAGCTAGCTTTTGATTAATGTTAACATGGCATATCTTTCTCCATCCCTTTACTTTCAAGACACCTGAGTCACTGCATTTAAAGTAGCTCTCTTGTAGACAAAATATAGTTGGTTCTCATCTTTTTACTCTGACAATTTCAGTCTGACAATTTCTGTCTTTTAATTAGTATAATTAGACCATTTACACTAGGGCGATTATTGAATATACAGTTTGATTAATAACTATTATATTTGTATATGTTTCTATTCATTGCCCTTGTTTCTTTTCACACCTTTTTGTGCTTTCTCTGGTTTTAACAGAAAATTTTGCATGAATCATTTTCTCTCCTCCCTGGGATATAAACTATTTTCTTTAAAAAAAAAAATTCCATCCTAGAATTAAAATACACATTTTTAGCTACTCTAGTTCCACCTATAAATAACAGTTATACTGCTTTACGTCTAGTGAAAATGCCTTATAACATCACAAATGCTGTTAGTCGTTTCACTTATCCATAAGCCAAATAATACAATCACATAGTTAGGCAAATAAATTATGACTATTATTACTTCAACAGCTATATTTTAGAGCAATTAAGGATAAGAAATATAAAGAATTTTATTTTATCTTTGCTCCAGGTAAGCACATGTCAGTGTGATTCTTCTATATTCACCTTTCTCTCCAGATTTTGAAGTAATGGTTGCTCTATAATATCATTCTCTAGTGGTCTAAGAAAAGTCACTTGTACCCAGTTTTTTCAGCTTTCTTCTTGTTGTAAAGATGGGAGTGATTCTTCCCAAGCTGTTTACATGTAGAAGCTAAAACTGGAAGCCCCTTGACTTGTATTTCAATAGCTTCATCTATAAAATGGAAAAGATCCTGTAGTAGAGGCTTCAAGAGCAATTAAATCATATAAAAAGAAGGCTTTCAGGAGGATCATGAGCCAGGACCTTCTCTATGATCTATTAGCCTGTCTTTCATTTAATCAAAGTTCATTGCTTTTTCATTCTACCCATAGAGAATCATATGACTTATATATCTTTGCCCACAAGAATTTCCGAATTAAACCACAAAAGTACTAGATTATGTATTCCTCTTTATCTCTATATCCTTAATATTTTGCCTATTCTGCATTTTCACAGTACAGACTCTACCTAAAATATACTCATGCTCAAATTAGGAATAACAAGCAGGGTACTCAGGAAATCAGATGAGTTGTAGGTTATGGGTGAAAAGTGCAAGATTCAGAGATGGCTGGGGCAATAGAAACCACATATTCAACGTTGGAATGAAGCAAAGCATGGATGAAGAAAGAACATCGAAGGGTCTGTGACCCTCACTACCCTGGGATAACTCTCTTTCCTTGCATTTCCAACTTAACCTCTCCTTGTCTGCCTGCCTGTTTCCTCCCACTGTTCAAAAATTACCACTATTCTTAGAATTATAAAATACCAAAATGTAAGGAACATCAGAATTCATATAGTCTAGTCATCCATCCAAGGCAAGAATTTTTTCAAACTGAGTTATATTACTAAGACTATATCCAGTTTTGCCTTCAGCCAAAGCTTACCTCACAATTTTCAAATCTCATTGTGCAAGACTTCACACTCTGAGGGAATTATGAGAATCCTCCATTGAGAATCACCTGAAGGCTTAATTAACTTGAATGATTTACTCCCCACCCAACTCTGAGCTGGATAAAATGCCATCTTCCCCCTCCTTTACCTTGGTCTTCTGGCCATTCTCAATCCATGTGTCAAGGACCCATACAGCCAACCTACCCCAGGTTCAAAATAAATGATGGGAACCCTGGTGCCAAACATATGAGTAAAGTTCAAAGATTTATGCTATCTTTTAAATTTTGGCCAATTCCTGTGCACAAGAGAAAAATCAATTGTTGGGCCTGCTTCATTCTTAAAAAAAAAATCAATCATGGTTCTTGCCAATGATCCCATTACCCTCTGGATTCTGGGGTCTCTCCTTCACAGCCCCCATTGCATGTTGACATCAGTTGTATTGAACTGCATTTCCATAAGGCTTCTGTCTTGGTGTAAGATTAAAACCACCTTTTATATTCTCTTCTCTTCTTAGCATCTTTAGACCCCTATTACTTTTCTCCAGAATAACTGTATGTGTGTGAACTAATTAGCTTAGAAGCACAGGCTCCCTTAATGCCTTCAGAATCCTGCCATCTCACACTGGTTTTTCTATGTCCTGAGCTGCAAAATAGCCCCTTGCCTGATTTTGGTTTAATTATTCTTCAAGGTCATCCCTGTGCCGCTTGTGCCCATGTTCCTTTTCTTCTCTGCTTCTGTTTTTAAGAGGATTTTTAAATAGGTTTGGCAGCTCAGCCGTTTTTGAGTCATTACTAGCTTCAATCCCCTTTCGCACTTATTACTTGGCCTATTTTTTTCTCTAGCTTCACCTCTTCCTCTGCTATATTTGCAAGAGTGTTTCTGACTCTTACTCCTTTGCCAGGTTGGAATTATTCTGTGTTTTGGTGGCCTGTAATTTTTTCCCTGCAGTTCGAACTAATCTGGCATGGCCTTGATTTGGGAATTGGCCCTTCCCTCTCCTATTTACAGCACAGACAGGCCTTTTACTTCAACATGCAATTGCTCCTACAGGAAACTGGACTGAATGTTCCCTTGATTTTCAGGATGCTCACTGGACAGGCAGGAGCCTCGAGAAGACAGCTTCCCCATTCACAGTTGTTCAACAGAACTCCAGCCTTCCAGATTTCCAATCCACCTACTGATTCATTTCTATGTTCAACTCTGACAGAAACCAGAATCCTGAGGTAAGAGTAATAAAACAAATACAACAATTATAATAACAATGCCACCACCCACTGGAGAGTATAATAACAATGCCACCACCCACTGGAGAGTACTGAAGTCTTTTCAAGTACTTTCCTATAAATTATACAATCCAAAAAAACACATTGTATGTATAACAGAACTTTTTTTGCTTTCTTTCAATTATTATTCTAATTATCTTCTATTTTCTTCCAACCTCCTCTTGTAATATTCTTTCCCACTCACTTGGCATTATCAAGCATCACCTTGAAGAGCTCTGGAAGACACTTCAGAGAGATGAATGTAGACCAAGGGATTTTCAACATTTTAAAGTAGCAGAACACAAGTTAACACTGAAGCCAGGGCGCACCGCCTACAAGGAATATAGAGGGATAATCAGGAAACTGAGGATTAAGACCTCACAACTGAGCATACCCAATAGAAATTGAGGGAATGCTACAACTCAGAGGCACAAGAATACCCAAGCATCCCTCAGTAATGTCAATAGCAGCTCTAGGCAACAGAAAAAGGAAACAGATTCTTCATTGAGATTTAGTATGATTTTCAGGTGGGACAAAGTCTTCTTCAGGGTATGAGCCTCTTTGGACAGTGGGTCTGGGCACACAAGCAGTGTATAACATCAGGTAGAGAGGGAGGAAAAGAGATACCCAATGACAAAGCAATGCAGAAGACCCAAAGGCCAGGGAAACAGATCTTCAGAAGTTCACTGCTATGGTCTGAATTAGAGGTGACTAAACTAAAATTAAGACACCATTTGGGTGGACTCTAATCCAATCTGACTGTTGTTATTATAAGAGAAGGAAATTTGGATAGACAATGAGATACCAGGGATGTGCATGCAAAGAGGATAAACCATGTGAGGACGTGGTCAGAAGGTGGCAGTCCACAAGCCAAGGACAGAGTCTTTGAAGACACCAAACCTGCTCACACCTTAATCTTGGAACTCTTGCCTAAAAAAATTAACTTCTGTTGTTTATGTCACCCAGTCTGTGTATTTTGCTAATGGCAACCTAAGCAAATGAATATATTCACCCCCAGGATAAATTAAGCAGAAGACTCTCAAGTTCTACTTCCTGGGTTCAACTCTCACCTGACCACTTATTAGCTGTGTGACCTTGGGTAAGTTATGAAACCAATCCATTCCTCAGCTCTTTCATGAACAATGAGGAGGATAGGAGTACTGACCCTGTAACGTTCTCATAAGGATTAAATAAGTTAACCCTTGGAAATAAGTTAACCCTTGGAAAGCACTTGGAAAACTACCTAGCTGTGTGTTAGCTGCTGCCATCCTCCTCCTCCTCCTCATCATCATCATCATCTAACATGAAAGGATTTTTCATGGGTTTCAGGAAAGGCAGAAGAAAATTGATGAGACTGGGGCAAACATGTAAATAGAAATGGATTTTTGAGGCAGAAAGTTTGTGACTGAAAGCTTCTACCAAGCAAACATCAATAGCTAATTCTAGGAAATGAAGACAGTCCTGGAAGATGGAGTATTTGTCTCCCCTTTAATTCACACACATTGTCTGAAGTATGGGCTTCCCAGAATTCAAAATCATTTCAGCAATAAACATTTTAAGCACCCATATCCTCAGTAATATGAAGAAAAAGAATAAAAATAAATGTCATCGTTGCATATGTGCTATGGGGCAGACTTTATGCCACCACATTCAAAAACAAGAGAAAAAAATTCTGGAGTCACATCAATTTTTTATGTTAAATTTCTTCATAGTCTTCTTTTACATTGTTGTATATGAGGAAACTATGAATATTCCCTTTCCTTAAAGAGAAGAACCCCCCCATGACAGATATAAAGTGGACAAGAGGTAGTGTTCAGACTGTTGGATGGGGTTAGAGTGAATCCTTTTCTTAAGAATAATATCCATATTTTTAGACAAAAAGATTATTGTCTTAAAAAGTAAGTATAGACTTAATGATGTGGTAATAACATGGAGAACTAAATATTTGACCCTTCAAGTTCTCTAGTCTTCATTTCAACGTGCCTAGGAAAAAGGAGACTGAAACCACATTCCCAGAAATGTCATATTTATTGACAGTGATAAATTTCTCAGTCTGAAGGACTCATCTGCACTTACTTTCACAGCAAAGACTCAGAAATGGGCAACTGCTCCCCCAACATGAAAAAAGCATCCTAGAGTTCAGTATTTGACCAGAAAAAATGAGACCAGCCTGCCAAAGATGAGAACTCTACAAGATCGTTCATGTCCAGAAAAGAATCCAAGCATAGCTAAGAAAGGCAAGCTGACTAGTCCAACGAAAGGAACTGAATAGAGTCTGTGTATTACACCTACAGGGAGTATGTCCATGGTATCATTATTTTTTCCCATCACTTAGAAGACTGGTATCAAATCACTTATCTCAAAATTCTACTGGTCTACAATCCATCTCAGAATTCATGGTTTTAGTTCTATCTTCCTAAGGCTCAAGAAAGACCAATGTTGGTTTGAAAAAGAGATTATCCAAACTATTTTATTCTGATCCCCTGAGAAATCAGATTTCTGAAAATACTTCAATTAGATTTGTACCTCTGTGACCCTTCATCCCTAACAACAAAGTCCAGGAGCTATGAGTTATGTGTCTGCCAAACAAGTTAAGGAAGGCTTTTAATAAGACCAAGAAGGTCAGAGCACTGGATGAGGCAGGGTAGGAACAGAATGTATATGCTGTTTGGTGGCTTAAAGAGTTTTTGAGGATGTTTGCCTTCTGCAGTCATAAACTACCCCATGAGCGGTGCTACTCTATATCCTGTTTGATAGACTAGTTGATCTATTATCTACTCCTACCCTACACAAACTGGCCAGGCTACATAGCTAACGCAAATTCTGCAAATGCTGAGGCCTGTTGGCATTACTTTTCCCCCCTTGTTTATTATTATGTGTTGACATCCACACAGATTCTCAGGCAGGTCCTGTAGACTTCAGATTTTCACAATATTACAATTTCAGCAGGCTGAATGTTAAAAAATGGAAATTGGACAGACTGTTATCAACTTTAATCGACCATTAGAGCATCAGAGCCTGAAGGCACAGTATTTAACGGTTGGAATGGGGTGGTCAAGTAAAATGCTGTCTCTTTCATTTGGAATCTGGGAATAAAGCCAACCCAGATAAAAAGGGAAAAAAGCCATTACTCTGACAGCTGTGGCAGAGCACAAGGATCAGTGTTGCAAAGGAGGCCAAGATGCAAATACTGCAGTACACTTGGGTAAGGTTTGTCTGTGAGTTCTGGTTTGCAGATTTTGTACATAATGGAGATAAATAAGCCAAGGAATGAGATACTGACCTATCAGAATGAAGGCCATTATCTAATATCAAAAATGGATACTGTGACATCATATTATATTGCCAGCTTTGCCCTCAAAATGTCACCACCTTTCTGTGAAGCAATGGCTGTCTTCTTGGAGAGGCAAATAATTTGCTGCCTTGGTTAGGCTTCTCCGTCTCAGCCCCTGGGCGCGGTACACTGTGAATGCTTTAGAGAATGATTCTGAAATTAAGGTTTTTAATTACATCTGACACTAGTGTTTTCACCTGTTGGCAGCCATCTTGTTAAAACCACCCATGAGAGAAAAGTTGCTGAAAGTAAAGTCCCCATTCTCCTTTATGCCTCTGCTGGCCATGCCAGACTCCTTCCCAACACCATTTACTCTGCTAATGTGGTTTTGCACATTAGGAACTTTCAGAATGTGAAACTGAGCACAGTTTTCTTTTAAACAAAATATATTGTTTATGTAAAGAGTCTAATGGCCCATAGCAATCCAATTTACATGTAAAGTACAAGATTTCATATTGGATCAGTTTTATTACCTCGCATATGAAAGATATTGAGCAGTGGTAGGTATATTGTATTTGTATCAGAAAAATACAAGGACAGATTTATTAGGTTTGTGCTTAATAATATTAGAATCGATTATCCCAATGAGACGCGAGAACATCTGTTCATGGTGGGGAGAAGCATCATTTCCACCCCCTCTGTTTTCTGGTGACCCCTCTCCCTTCTTCACTCAGTCAAGTAACCATACCTAAAGGGTTAATAAGGCCTCCCAAAGAGATGACATGAACTCTCTATCAGCAACAAGGGAATATTGTTGATACCACTTAAAATTTATTAAGCACATTTGGTTTGCTGGGCATTGTACCAAACCCATAAAACATAAGATATTTTATCACTGGTTGCTTTTGTATGCTAATTATGGTGATTTGCCTGACCTCTCAAACACTGGATTTAATCTTTCCCATATTTCCTACATTATGAAACCCCAAACCTATTTTTCTTTACATTTTAGCTCTTCTTTCTATGAACTACAATCACTAGACAATCCCTTTGCAGAGTAATCTGTACTCTTATAAACTATAAACTATTTGAAATAGTTTCAGAGAGAACTCATCTTTTTTATTATTATTAATTTGGAACATTTGTTCTTTAAGCACTGTTGTTGAGATAGAAGCGCTAACCCTTCTGAGTGTTACCAACAGATTTTCCTGATGCCCTCCCTCCTTTTGCCACAATACACTGTCATTCAATACAATTGAAAGTTCCACTCAATAACACTTAAATCATATGGGGATAAACCATATTCTTGATTTAACAAAAACTAAAATGAGGAGGCAACTTTGTAAGGGACACACAATCATTTGAAATGAAACTACTGCAAAAAGTAATTTGCTCATAATACCCTGCTGGAAATTCTGTTATGTTTTTAGATAAAAGAAAAAGGGAAAGAAAAAAAAATGTTTTATGAATTTTCACTTTTCTTTCTTTTTCATCCTTTCAAGGTTGGAAAGAATTTTCTTTTCCAACCTAAGCTGTTTCTCGGAGTAAAAGGTGGTCCCTAAGGGTCCATGTCTGAGTTGATGTGATTATGCTTTTCGATTTAGTTAGATACGCGTATTTTCCATGGCCTTCCAGCCTCTAGGCATGCAGGCAAAGTTCGACCACAACATCTCAAATAAACAAAACTAAACTGAACTAAAGCCTTCTTTCAAGGAAAGGCAAACACATCAGTGAAAGTCAGACCATATGTGACTCTTGCCTATGCCCCCAAAGAAAACTCACCCATGCTCATCTAGACAGAAAATGTGCATGTATGGAGTGTGTGTGCACATGAGTCCACACACAGCTTACACTCCCAATGCTGCACAGTGTGGTCTCTGGCCTGGATTAGTTATACAATCATTACGCTTGCCGATGTCAGTTACATGAGTCCTATCTCCCTTATGCATAAAAAGAATGCTTAACTGAAATACTGAGTTTACATTAAATAACATTTCTTTCACAAGAAATCTTCCTCTCTACACATTTCCAAGTCTAGGCTTAACTGCTAAATCCAACCTTTGCCAGCATTGGTGCTCATCAGGCAGAGAGGGAACTGAAGCAGGTGAACCTCTGCCCCAGACGGGAAGTGGGGCCTCCCAGGTGGGTCATAACTGCAGGATGACTGGTCTCCAAAGGTCACCAATATGCATCCATCAAATTAGGCAGCCCTAGGTGCTTCTTTCTCTTCAGACTTCAGAGACTAGGATTCAAATGGGAGAAATACACACTTAATAAGTTAATAAATTTACTTTTAACAGGTTTGCCCCATGCCTTGACAAGGAACTTCTATTTTTCATGTGTTGTCATGTCAATTCTTAATGCTGATGCATTCACCCCCTTTCATTGATCACCATCCCTTACCAGGCAAGCATCCATGGCACCTCACTTGTCAGGACACCACAGCAAATGCCTTGGTGTTCACGCTACTCTAACAAAATACTACACAATGGGCGGCTTATAAACAGCAGAAATTTATTTCTCACAGTTCTGGGGGCAGAGGTCCAGAATGATGATGCCACTATAGTCAGGTAAGGGCCCTCTTTGGAGTCCCAGACTACTCACTGCATTCCACATGGTACAAGGAGCTGGGAGCTCTGTGGGACCTCTTCCCTAAGAACACTAATCCCATTCATGAGGGCTCCACCTTAGACCTAATCACCTCAAAGGCCACATCTACTAACACCATTACTTTTGGGGGTTAGTATTTCAACCTGAATTTGGAAAGGGACACAAGCACTCAGACCATAACAGCTAAAGGATTGGTGTTCCATTCACAGCTCTCCATGGATCACTGGTAATGCCCAAGCCCATGAGCTCGGTTTTGTAGGGAAACTCAAGATATAGGAAATATGTCCTGCTTCTCCAGGAATTCATAGATTCTTTTTAAGAGTGTCTGATTTATTCAAGCTTCTGTACCAAAAGACCATAAACTGGATGGCTGATAAACAAGAAACATTAATTTCTCACGGTTCTGGAGGCTGTGAAGTTTGAGATCAGGGCACCAACAGATTCAGTGTCTGGTGACAGCCTTCTTTCTGGTACTTAGATAGTGCTTTCTTGTTGTGCCCTCAAATGGTGGAAGAGATGAGTTAGCTATCTGGGGAGAGTCTCTTCTTATAAGGGTGCTGATTCTCTGGCCTAAAGACCCAGTCACCACCCAAATCACCTCCTAACTCCATTACCTTGGGAGTTAGGATTTCAACATATGAATTAAGGGAGGACACAAATATTCAGATCATAACACGGAGGTAGGATTCACAGTGATATAATGATTAAATAACACAAGGAGATATGTGATTAAAATATCAAAATGCAAGGCTACTGAAGTTCAGGAAAACAAACATTTCATTATATCCACTATCCTCCATCACCAAGGCTGAAAAGCAGATGAACATATTCTTGAAATATTTCCAATGGTAATTGAAATAATAAGAGTTTTCCTTTCCTTGCCTATAAGCAGAAAATCCTAGTAATCATATCACGTCGGTACCCTGTCATTCCATTTACTTGATGAAGCGAAAGAAAAGCATTGATAATGCCCCCATTTTTATATGAATCTAAATGTCTTTGGTTTCCACCTTATTTCCTTTCCTAATACAGAATAGATTTGCCCAAAGAAACAATGTTATACACGTGCCAATTAGTATCCCTTCTACTTCAGCTCCTTAAAAGCACCTGACAAGCCCACGTCAGCTGTTAAGAGAAACTATTAAAAATAAATAAATAAATAAAATAACATAAAATAAAATAAAATAACTTTTAAATAAAAACAAAAACAAAAAACACCTTCCAGAATATCTCCAGGGACCCTCTAGACTCTGTAAGGGATAAGACATGAATGTAAAGCACAATATGCTGGAAGGAAGCAGGGAAACCTTAGACTTGAAAAACTTAAGTTTTGAGATAAAAGCAGTATTGCAAAAATATCTGTTTATTTGCATATCTTCTCTACTGGCGGGTAAGCTCTTCAAAGTATGGGGCAAAGACCCCCCCCCCCATCTCCCATCTCCTCATTCTCGAACGGTGCCTAGAAAAACAACCCACAAATGGTTCCTTAATTAATTAATTAATCCGTGCTTCAAGGTTAATTAACTCCCCCAAACAAAACTTTTATTTATTCAGTGGTCTCAACTAAAGTTTAGAGGGAAAGCAATCTAATTGAATTAATTCACTCCAAGACATAAATTATTAAAAATACATCTGTCTGAAATAGGACTTGATAATGGTATTTCTAAAATCTCCTCAGGAGATTTTCATGAGCAGCCTAGCCTGAGATTTGCTGGCATAAAATGTCCTCTGTGCTCTGGACCCTGCTTCTCTCTTCTGCTGCTTCTCCCATCACATGCCTGCACATATACTGAAATAGATGTCGTATTTCATGCACTTTTCATGTACTTCCCCAGACCCTCAATCCTTTTTCACCATACGTGGAGAATCCTAAAGTTCAGGATGATGTTCTATTTCCCTCAAGGTCTTCCTACCTTTTATGGTGAATGATTGTGTCCTGCCAAAGTTCGTGTTGAAATCCTAACCCCAGGGGCACCTGGGTGGCTCAGTCATTAAGCGTCTGCCTTCAGCTCAGGTCATGATCCTGGAGTCCCAGGATCAAGCAGCGCATTGGGCTCCCTGCTCTGCAGGAAGGAAAGCCTGCTTCTCCCTCTCTCACTCCCCTTGCTTGTGTTCCCTCTCTAGCTGTGTTTCTATCTGTCAAAGAAATAAAATCAAGTAAGGAAGGAAGAAAGGAAGGAAGGAAGCGAGGGAGGGAGGAAGGGAGAGAGGGAGAGAGGGAGGGAAGAAGGGAGGAAGAAATAAAGAAAAGAAAAGAAAAGAAAAGAAAAGAAAAGAAAAGAAAAGAAAAGAAGAGAAGAGAAAAGAAAAGAAAAGAAAAGTAAAGAAAAGAAAAGTAAAGAAAAGAAAAGAAAAGAAATCCTAACCCCCAAAGACGATGGTATTAAGAAATGGGCCCTTTGGGCGGTTCTTAAGTCACAAAGGTGGAATACTCATCAGTGGGATTAGTGCCTTACCAGAGACTCCAGGGAAATCCCCAGTCCCCTCCACCATATGAGGACATGGAGAGGAGGCACCATAGTGAGGAGGGCCTTTACCAAATGAGACCACACTGGTGCCTTGATTTTGGAATTCCCAGCCCCTAGAAATGTGACAAACAAATTTCCATTGTTTATAAGCTACTCAGTCTGTACTATTTTTTTATAGTAGTCCAAACAGACTAAGACATTGTCTCCTAAATCAAATTCTTTTTTTCCTGGAAACGAATGTCAGAAATTATGTTGCATTTTGAATACTGTTAAATCTTATTCATTATAGAAAAACTGAATCAGAGTAAGAAAACCAGATCAGAAGCTACCCTGGAAATGGTGGGAAATGTGGTAAAGGTAAATGAGAAGAACACGGATTCATTGGCAGGAACCCATCCATGGATTCATTGGCAGCAACCCATCCCAGTGGTGGATAGATGGTGTTGGTGTTGGTTTTCATCATCTTCAGGGTAAAACTCATTGTCTAAATACAGAAAAGGATTTATTGGAGTTGCCAGAGCACTGAAAGGGGATCATAATTCCTGACACCTCTTCCCATTTCTTCCTCAGCCTCTAGCATAAAATATCCAGACAATTTGGTTATGACTTAGTAGGTACTGATGGTAGAGCTCAGGGTTTCATTTTGATGGATTCCAATATGACCCATCCTGCTGGATTCGTGTCATAACAGAGGAGGTCACAGAGACCAGAGTGAGTTCAGAGCAGTTCTCAAGTCCATAAAAATGGATGTTTCTCATGAGCTCAACAAAATTGCATTCTCTGATGATGGATCTGCTACACTCATCGCTCCATCTGAAATATTTAGGGCTTATTCTTTGAAGATGCTCCTGAAATACCCCCTCAGCCTGTATTCCACAAACATGCCTTTTCGAGCAATTTGGATGTAGCAGGGGAAAGAAAGAGGTAAGGGGATTTATCAGGATTAATTAATACACAAGAGGAAAGAGATGAATGTGATTAAACTAGCCTCTCAGGCCCATCATGAATATTTTATTCATTTGTGTGACTGCAAGCCTGTCTTTGCCATCTAGGAAATAGCCCTAGATGTAAGACCCAAAGTTTCATATCAGTGAAAACAGGGATCAGGGATGGAGAAACTCAGAGAGAGAAAGAGCAGTAGGATTTTGGTCAGAAGGGATAACACGGGCAGGGAAGTAGGAAGAGGCATCCCCTCACTGCATGTAGACAACAAATTACAGGAAATCCAGGAAAAAGTGGATGGAAGAGGGCTCCTAGAGAAGCTGATGGGCTGGGTTAGTACCCCTAAACTCTCCTTTACATGAGCCTCTCCACTGGCCTCTGGAGATGCATTCAGCTTTTCCTGCCCAGCATGTTCACTATTGTTTCCACACACTATCCCCCTACCCTCTACCAAATGATGCCTCCTTCCAGTTACCCTCTGTCTGCCTGCTATTTCCCCACCCAGCCTCAAAAATCAAGCTCCAGTTCATCTCCACGGTGAAGTCTTCCACAACAATATTGGTTCAGCATTATCTACATTATTTGTAACCAGAAGGTTCTGTCTTAGAGTGGGGCTGATTTCATGAAGGAAAATTTCAACTGCCCAAAGTAATTAGAAAAGGAATTTTATCCTCTGCTCACATCTCTGAAAGGGCATGAAAAGGTCTCCCAATGCATAGTTTGTAGTAATATTTATTAAAACCCTTGTTCATCAATCACCTTCCAATTCCAAAGCTACTCCAGCAACACACTCCTTGGGTCTTCCTCAGAAAGCTGCCCTTCTCCCTCCAGCCCAGAGGCTTTCTTTCTTCCTTTACTGCACAGGAAGAGGGGGTGGAGGAGGGTCGGGGTCAAAAGCATGTGATTCTCTTTGGAGTTCTGGGAAAGGTAATGTCCATGAACATGCAGAACTCATGAATTTGTATCCCATGATCTCACTCATCATATATCCTTGTTTTTTGACATTTTTTCCTGTGTATTGATCCTGTCTTCTGAAATAAAGTATGGACTCTTAAGGTAAGAAGTAATGCATTTTATCCAGTTTTGTATTTTAGTACAGTGTAGGTCCTCAATAATAGTTTGTGGAATGAATGAAAGAATTAAATTATATAAAAGTCAAAGATTACATTTTATATTTCATTAATTCCTTCTGCAAATATCACACATTACACACTCTTTTACTATTTGCTGATGATAATAAAATAGGAAGGCAAACCAATCTGAGCAAGGACTGAAGGAAAGGGAGAAGTTAATTTTGTAAAGACTGGAAAAGGAAAAGATCTGAGGCCCCATTTGCAGAATAGTTACTGGTACTATCTGCCTGCACTGCTCTCTCCTTCTCTGTGCTTCCTTTTGGTCCAGGCCAGCAGTCCTGATATAAGTCATGGAATTTATGACAAGCCACCCAGCTTCCAGGAGCATTTTCAGTTGAAGAGGTAGCATTCTGTAACCAAAGATCCAAAATAATGTCTCTCAGCTGATGAATTTCTAAACATAGAAGTATCATTGACAAGGGTCTCAGGAGTTTTTTATTCCACCTTTAGACACAGTTAGAAAAGTCCCTTCTAAACTATCTCAAACATGTACTGATGAGCTATTAATGCCTCTTGTTCAGAAGTTGGACAGAAACTCAAGAGAATCATGGAGAATTACGTCCCAACATAAACCCTCTTGATTCCCTTGACTCCTTCCCATACTCTCAAATTGTAATGCTTTCTATATCGATGGCACCCAGAACTTAATGCAAATTTCCAAATGTGGCTTGACCAGTACCGACCACAAACAGGATAGTCATCCTTCTAAGGTCCGAGCACATACCTTTAGTAATGCAGCCAAAGATCACATTGTTACTTTTGAGACTTCATGACTTCCCCAAAGTCTGGAAATCTTTCATTAGAGAAAATGTTTTCATTACTTTGAGTCTGTGGACTCATGGTTTCTCAAGGGGAGATGATTTAGGAAGAAAAGCACCATGTTGGGAATCCCATGACCTCAGCATCACTCTGCTGGCTTGGATGGAGGGGTTCAGGAGGAATGGAGAGGCCAAAGGCAGTCTTTTCCATAATGAGTTTTTAGTCAACCATACTTCTTATCCCAAAGAGTTGTCAGGTATTTAGACACTTTTCCTTCTACCACGGACTTGCATAATTGGTTATATAAATCTTTAAAAAAAATTTTTTTTGGCTTTGTTTTGTTTTTACCCTTCCTAAAATTTATCTTCTGAAATATGGCCTGTCCTTTACGTTCTTTGCAACCTGTTTGGTCCCTGGGTTGGTTCTACACCATGATCTCTGTTCTCCAAAGACGATCAGCATGGCTCAACCTTTTCATTTTTAGTTGCCTTTGTATTTTTAGTTACCAATAGCATCATGAAAGAAACCTGTCTCAACCACAAGGAACTAGAAGTTGTAATCTGAGTGACACACACATACATATAAATGCATACGTACGAGTATGTGCCCACTCCTCCCACATAAAACAGGGGCACATGGTATGCGCTTCTCCTGACTACACACCCACACACACACCTCAGTACAACACCAAAATCAGTCCAGAGCACTTGGCAGGCAGGAAGTAGTCTATTTTACGTGCTACCTGCTAGGAACTACCAGCTAGAGCTGGAAAGAGAGGCATAGGCACACAGTAGGACAGGAAGAGGAGCAGCTTCTCAAGGCATGGCTTGATAAGCCTAGACCAGATATTGCTCTCATGGAGCGTCATGGACAAAAAATTATCAGAAGGGAAAGCAGGGCCAATTTGTTGCATCTTCAGGTGCATTTTCTCTTATTTTCACCAAAACACAGTAGTATCGGCCTTACCACCTTCCTTCTGTACATAAGAAAATTAAGGCCCAGATAAGCTGAGCAATATGTCCACATCACAAGGTTAGCAAGCACTAAAACCAGAAACTTATCCTGGGGTAATTTGATCCAGGCCCCAACTACCTTGAGGATGCTGCTCTGACCCCAGATGACCTATTGGCAAACCCTAACTTGCTGGAAGCCAGACCTCAGCAGGCTCCTCCCCTAACTGGCCACTGTGCTTGTAGAATGACACCCATATGAGTCCTCTAACTTCATCTGGACTACAAGGCAAAGCCACTACCTAGCCACAGTCAGCTCCCACTTGCCTTTCCCACAGCGATGCTGCCAGGTTTCCATCCTCCTCCTCAGGCAAACCTTGCCTCATCCAGCCCCTTTTCTACCAGATGAAGAACTCAACCTCAGATTCCCATGGCTTGCTCTTCACCACTTCACCAGCAACTTAACAAGAGGAGCCAGACGATCTAAATCTTGACCCTCTACTTTCCAGTGGTGTGATTTTAAGCAACTTAGTTAGCCTCAGACTCCTTATCTATAAAATAAAAAAAGAGCAGGGTCTCCCTATTGGAATTCCTGGAAGATGTGAGTGAATCAAAGCACATAAAGATTTAGAGCAGTGCCAGGCACGGTGAGTGCAGAAGATGTGCTAGTTCTTCGTGTGCTGCTCTGGGGGTCCATGACAAGAAGCACAGCCTCCCGCTGAGCTCCAACACTGAGTAAAGTGGATGCTTAGCACACAACCAGAAATAACTAGAGTTGAGGTGAGTACTCTGAAGGAAAAGCACAAAGTGCAAAGAGAACATCTACCAGGAGGGTCAGGATAAAGAGGAATCAGCTAAATTAGGGATCAGTAAACTGTAGCTGTGCTAGCTTTAATAAATAAAATTTATTGGCACACAATCTCACCTTTCTCTGTGGATTGTCGTTGCTTTTGTCTCACAGCCTAGAGTCTCAGCAGAGTCCTTATGGCCCCCTAAGCAAAAAATATTTACTATCTGGCCCTTTAAGAAAATGTTTGCTGACCCCTGAGAAAAATGTTTGCTGGTGCCTGAGGTAGCTGAAGAGGAAAAGGGAGACAATCCATACAGATAATATAGGAAGGCTGGGCTAGGGTTCAAGGAACTGCAGAAATGTACATTTCTTAAGCACGAACTCCCCCCACTTCCTGAACCCATGAACCCACATATAAAAGTGTATCTACATATGCAGCCAGCTTCCCCTTCTTCCCCTGGCCTCTGAGGAAGAAGTGAATACCTCTGGACCAAAGATGGCAACTTACTCTCACTCCAGCTCTCTTCTTGTCTAAGAGCTCACTCTCCCATGAGCACATGCTCTCTCTCTCTCAATCTCTTTCTGGCCTTTTTCAGTTTTGCTCTTTACTGGGCCCTTGTCCTCACCCACTCTCTCTATAGAGGAGCCTATCATCATTCTTCTCACTCACCAGTCCACCCAGGCCAGAAACCCACAAGTCTTCCTTGAAAGCTTTTCTTTACCTTCAGGAGCCCCATCGACCCCTTTTCTATAATGTCCCTCCTACTGTCTACCTCCCCACTGTCATCTCCACTGCCTGCTCCACCTCCTCAGCTCTGGCCAGAACCTGCTGCCATCCCTTCTCCCCCACACCTACTCACCTTTCCATTCTCCCTACTCTGTCTTCAGGGCCAGCCTTCTAAAATGCAAAACTCACCTTGTCACACCCCCACCTAAAACCCATTACTGCCCCCCAGCTGTTTATGGGGAAGAGTTCAAACTTTTAAACAAGTTAATAAAAAACTCTACATAATCTGTCCCCACTATTTTTCCAACTTCATCTTTAGAAAACTAGGACTATCTGTGCTATGTAACAAATCGCGTATCCTTCTTCTTTAACACTAACCCTTTCAAACACTCCTCCATGTTCCATAAACCCTTCACCTCATGAATTCTTTGGGAGAGCAACAAGCAGATGCTCACTTTCCCAGCTTTCTTGCAGCTAGGGTACAGGATGCCTGAGATGACTTCAGTGTCCCCAGCCAGATGAACCGAAGTGAGAGTCTAAATCTATGGCTAGCAGCATGAAGGATGCACAGCACAGAATTCATTCTGGTGAGACTGAGGACAGGAATGTCAGGCTGTAGTGGCAGTTCCCCATGTCTAGCACTGAGGTGTAAAGAATGAAAGCCACCATGACCATGACCAGCAAAGGGGCAACATATCTCCTCTAGACCACACAGCTCTGTCATGCAACTTTGGGCATGATTCCTAGATCCCATAGTGTCAAGGCTCATATTTCTGCACTCCCAGAAATTCTTTGAGGTGCCCATTCTTTAATAAATTCATTTTTGTGCTTAGAAAGTTAATTTCTATTGTCTAAAAGAAGACTTCTTCCTGATATACCTGTGAAGTCTTTTCTCACATCTGGTTCCCAGTTAACAGAGAGAAAACCACCCCCTTTCTCTTTAGTGGCCCCACTGTGCCCTAATCGCTCTCTCATATGTGCACGCGCACGCACACACACACACACACACACACACACACACACACACACACACACAATGAGAACCACAAGACAGGCATGACACTTAAATTCATGTCTGCTTCCCTCTCTACTACAAACTCATTCATTCACTCATCAAACATCATTATGTTTCTACTAAATGCCAGATACTGCTCTGGGTTCTGGGAATATAGCAAAGAACAAGACAGAAAAGGTCTTCATCTTAATTGGGCTTGTGTTTTTAGAAGGCAGAAGCTGTATCTTACTTATATTGATGTGTCTACCGTAGTGTTAGACAGAGAGAATGTACTCCAAGCCATTCCTCTGTCTCTCTTCAATTCAACCTCCTAGCTAAGATTATATGGCACCCATGACCTTCATCCTGAGCACTGCTTTCACATCAGCACCATGACCGTGGAAGTGGGGATAGACTATGCCCTGATAGTGTCTGCTTTTAACTAAATCCCCAGAATAAGACTATCTTCTTTCTTTTAAGTAGCATGAAGATGAAAGATGACTGTCTATTTATTTATGTGAATTACAGGTCACTAAGGGTTTTGATTTACTTCTTTGTGTCCCTTTTAGCCTCACTCTTCTTAAGACTGGGAACACAGTAGGTATTTAATAAATATAGGTTGAATTTGGCTTAGTTGTTTTATATATAGATACGGATATCCTCACAAACAGAGCTTGTGAAGTGAGTCACAGGGTCTAATTTTTGCAGAAAAATTCAGAACGGCTTCTGATTAGTGAGTTGGTTCCATTTCCCAAGAAATCACCTTAACCTTTAAACACGGAAGGTCAGCATCTCCTCTCTCTGCTCATGCATAATTCCCCCTGCCCTCTGCTCTTCAGTGCCTCAGCAACCCACCCGAGAGAGAACCGAGAGAGAGATGAAGTCAGCGGGAGGAAGAACACGGCCGCTCTGAGGCCCAGGCTGCCTCCCCGGGATTGACTAAACCCTCAGAATATGTTGTCTCATTTGTTACATTATTAATAAAATTGCAAGAAGTTTCGGAGAAAACTTTTTCCCCACCTAGAAAAATTAGCATTTATGCCACACACTGTGCAAACTTAGGAAGATGAACATCAATAAAACAGAAAATGTTCCCTTTGAATCTTATGTTGGAGTTGGTGCCAGCAGAGCACTTTGAAACAGTGAGGGAGTAGATCGCTCAGGTTGAGTGAGTCCCGGTCATCTGAGCCCGGTGGGCGGCCCAACCTAGGGGCCAGGGGCAATCCAGCCAGCCCCAACTGTCTGCATCACTGTCTCAGATAGTGCGGTGTGGAGTTGGAAGTGATCTGCAACCAAGTGTATTGCAGGGGGCAGTAGCTCTCAGGAGCGGAGGAAAGGCACATTTCCTGAAATGAGGCCAAGGTCAGGAAGGCTGGCTTGGTAATTTCATGAAAGGCCCAGCTGGGCCCGCAGCGCTGAGCCTGCAGCTGGAGGAAGTTACGTGAACTTAGGTGGGTAGAGGCATCCAGCAGGTCACTCTAATTAGTGGAACTAATTCATCATAGAACTCAGATTTCTGTAGCTTTTCAGCAACCATGTCAACCAGCTAATGGGCCAAATGTGACCTTCTCATACAAATCATCCCTGACTCCCCCATTTAAAAGAGCACCCCATCATTACATTTCCCATTGCGTTTCCTCTTACCACCCATGGCCAGCTCATACCATATAACCTACTTCTTTGTCTCGCATAGTGCGTAGCGTGGATCACACTGCATTACAGGACTAGAATGTAGCCTGCATAGTGATGACATCACTTTATTCACTGCTGTGTCCCCAGCTCCTGGATCAGTGCCTGGCACCCAATTAATATTTACTGAACTTATAAATAAATATATCGTGAACCAAAACTCCTAAGTCTTTTCACTTGAACTGCTCATACGCCAGCCTACCTCTTCTGTGTCTGTGCAATTGTGAGTTTCTAACCAAAACTGTGGCATTTTATCTTTCGGGTTTTGATCCACTTAGCCAGCCTCTTGAGATTAGTAAGTCTTGATTCCAAGACAACAGTGGATCCCTCCCACACTTATTTCAATCCTCCCAAAATCCTAGCAGTCTGCCATTATCCCTCATCCGGGCCATGGGTGAAATAATGAACATACAGAGTCCTGCCCATAGATATGTCCTTGCAGGACTAGATTGATTGTTCTCAAGCAGTTAAGCAAGGAATCATTGAGATAGAGGCTCTTAACCCTGGAATAGAACTTCAAGATCAAGCTACCAGGAGCTTCGGTTTTACAGATGGGGAAGTGAGTGACAGTGGCCTCTCTTTAACATCAAACAAAATATAGTGATGAGTTCATAAAGCCTCAGCTTCTCAGTGTTTAGTAGGAGCTTCCACAGCAACAAATTCCCAGGATGTCCTTGGGCCAGCACCTGAATCCTCCATCATCCATGCCAGCAAGGTAGGATCCATTCACAAAGCCAAGCTCTTCTTTATCCTCTCCCATCTTCAAGTGTGGTCCATGAGCACTAGCTGGAAGGACTGGAAAGCCTACCCGGGGCCCTTGACCTTTCCCTTCCTCGGCCTGTCCTTCCTTCTTCCTCCTCCTGAGGCTGCAGTGTTCTCTTCCTTTTCCTCCCCAATGAGATGTGTAAAACTTATTTAGATAGAGTGGAAATGCCATGAAACACAGCAATGAGCTAAGCCAAAAGATAACTTTAAGAAAGGGGAAGTTTCTTGATGCTCCTGAGAGTATATAATTCTTTGGCTATCAGTGACTAATACACTACTTAAGGAAAATGTGTCTGAAACAGCCATAAAAGTCAGGGTAAAGCGAAGAGCTAGTCACAGTATATATTTGTAGAATGAATGAATGAATGGCTGAATGAATGAATGAATGAACGAATGAATGGCTTCACTATATGAAACAAAGTAAATGGACATAGTAATGGAAACCATGGGTGTTCTCTTAGACTTATCTTGGTCTAAGTGGGGACATCAGGAGAAATAATGACCACTGCCTCCCCACTTTCCAAGCAAAGCTAGGCAAAGAAAGTCCAGCACTGGGGTACAGTTCACATTCCAGAGGTTGCTCTGGGACCAAAGAGAGCTGGTGTGCAGCTGAGGCCACATCCTCCCTTAGCCTGCTTCCCCTGTCTGATTATGCTTTCTTTGCACCCCTGCTCCTGAAAGCACCCCCTCAATAAATCACATTCTGAAGAACCCCCACCTCAGGCTCTGCTTCAAGGGGTTCTGACCTGAGACAGCATACTCCTCCAACACAGAATCTAGTGTTTTGTACTGAATCTGGCCCCTTACCACCAATTAAAATCACACCCCCCAATGCACACCCACTGCTGGTCCCTGAGCTCAATGTCACCAGACCCTTCCACTTCTGCCATGAGGTGACGGCAGTCGTGACTCCCCACCCATAACGCAAAGACACTCAGAAGCAGTGTCTGGAGCCACATTCCAGACCCAAGGTGAGCAGCTTAGCTTCTGAAGCCAAGAAAGACACAAGACTTCCAAAGCTGCCAAAAGGTGTCTTCAGTTATAGGAACAGAACATGCTGTCCCAGTCCTTAATTACTTAAGGAACAGATTTGGGGCGGAGGAAGGGACAGGTGGTGAGACAAGAAATATAAAAATGGAGACAAAGGGGGTGCCTAGGTGGCTCAGTTAGTTACACAACTGCTTTCAGCTCAGGTCATGATCTCAGGGTCCTGGGATCAAGTCCCACATCGGGCTCCCCCTTCTGTGGGAAGCCTGCTTCTCCCTCTTCCACTGTCTGCTGCTCCCTGCTTGTGCTCTCTCTCTGTCAAATAAATAAATAAAATCTTTTTTTTAAATGGAGACAGGGGCACCTGGGTGGCTCAGTTGGTTGGACGACTGCCTTCGGTTGAGGTCATGATCCCGGAGACCCAGGATCAAGCCCCACATCGGGCTCCCTGCTCGGCAGGAAGCCTTCTTGTCCCTCTCTCACTCCCCATGCTTGTGTTCCCTCTCTAGCTGTGTTTCTCTCTGTCGAATAAATAAATAAATCTTTTTTTAAAAAATGGGGACAAAAAGGAAGATCACACAAGCTTATTTAAAAAACCCACAGATTGGGGCACCTGGGTGGCTCAGTCAGAAGAGTATCTGACTCTTGATCTCAGATTCGGGAGTTCAAACCCCACATTGGGTGTGAAAACTACTTTAAAAAAAAAAAGGAATAAAAAACCCACAGGTTGATCTCCTCTCCATTTAATCCGGGGAAAGCGGTTAACTCAGGCTGCCCTTTGCCACTGTCCCCTTCCCTGTGTCCCCTCTGAGGCTGAGAAGGAAGCATATGCTCTGGGATCAAAAGCTCTGACCTTCCCAACCTGTTCAGCTTTAGATTTGAAACAACTTCAAATAACAGGCCCAACCAGACCACCCAGTATGATCTGGAATTATTCGTGGGGCTTGAACGCAGAGACCCCTAAATACTACCAGCTCAAGCACCCACCACTCATCCACCTGACTCCTACCACCTTCTTCATCTGCACAGAAGCTTGCCTCCCAACTTCACAGAAAACGCAGAAGACAGCACATGACCTCCCAAGTCTCCTGTTTACATACATACACAACACACACACACACACACACACACACACACACACACACACACACACATCATCTCTACCCATCCTCTCCTGCTGAACGGTAACAAGGCGGTCCTCTTCCTTGCGCACCCGCTTCGGATTCCTGTCCCTCCCTCCCACACCACCAACCCCCTTCAGCTTTGCACGCTCCTTCTTGGGAGAATCTTACTGCGCCAGAGTTTTACCCCTTAAAAAATTGGGAAGACTCATTAAGCTGCAGACTCACCTGCTGCCTGCAGTGAGAAGAGAAAGCACCAGATGGGTGCCCTCACATTCCCCTGAGTGCATACACCTGGCAGAGCCCCTCCAGCAGCCACCACATTCCTCCCCGCAAAGGGTGCCTCCTGTGCTTCAGGTCTGCACCCCCAACGTCCTAAGCCAGGTCTCTTTTCTATTAATCCTCTCCAGATATTTACCTTTTTCCTTTGCCAGCTTCTCTACCTCTCCCCACCTCTAAGACTGGTTCTTCGGTGTCAGGCCCTCTTGCTGTCTCCCTTGCTCCCCAGCTTCCAGCATGTGCACCTATGAACCCCACACCTACGTCTCCAGCACAGCCCTCCGGCCTGAGCACACCACAAGTGCATCAACTTCCCCATGGACAACGGCCTTGCAAAAAGCTTACCCAGAACTAAAATTCTCACCACACCCCTCCTTCCTCTTTATCTGCAATCTTGCATTTTAATAAATTAGCATTTTGGGCCAGCCAGCCAGTTGTCCAAACTAAAGACACCTGGACATGGTGTCTTGCCCCTTGACCTTTAACCTCCTCTTCCCTTAACCAATAAACCTCCAAGTCTTATCTCAAATCCACTTCTTTCTCCCCATTAACTAAGGCCCCACCATCACACCCCCTAACATGAGAAGAGCCTCTGTCCTAGCAGGCGGTGCTCCCCATTCCCACTGCAGCTAAAGGGCTCTACGAGAAGAACTGCAGCTTGCTCCCCTCTCCTTAAAGCCTTTTCTGTCCATCCCCACCCCCTGCACACAAGGCCCTCCTCCCAGGAGAAACAGACTCTGAGAAGAGAAATTGAGCAGAATGCAGCAGATCCAGGGGCAGGAAAATTATTGATTCATGCATTTGTTCGTTCATTAAATTATACCTTCAAAACTTGGAGTTAGTCCTTCTGGGAGACTCCAGGCCCGAGCACACAGTTTCCTTGTTGATTTCCTTCACAGCACTTACATCCATTTATTATTGTTTTCTTTGATGCACTGTTTTTATACTTTAAAAAAATCTATCTCTCCTTTAAAAATATAAGTTCTTTAAAGAAAAGGTAAAGCCTGTCTATGTGATACGGTATCCACAGCACCTAGAATAAGGAAAGGCACAGGGCAGTCCCTCAATAAGTGTTTCCACAATAAATAGAGGCACGAATGAATACCCAAAGTGGCATGTGGCAGTCTCTGTGCACAGTTTGACCTCATGTCGCCGTCATCCATCACCAAGCATATGCCAGGCACCTCCATGCTCAGAGCACAGGTGGCATGGGTTGGCACCAAAACATGGACATGAAAACCATGACTTCCACATTCTAGGCTCTCCAGGGAGGGAGAAACCTGCAGTGCAAAGGGAAGAGCACCAGCGACGTGTGATCAGGACTCCCCATGCCCAGGGGCTGGCCTCCTCCAGAGTGTGCCCAGCAGAGCGACCAGCCTCAGCCCACGGAGCTGGGCCCTGTGGGTGTTCCCACTCTTCTGCCTTACATTCATCCAGACTCATGTGCTCAGCCCCCAACATTCCCAGCCTCCTTCCATAAAGACAGAAGAACAACAGTGAGTCTGAAAAAGAAATAGGGGCACCTGGGTGGCTCGGTAGGTTAAGCATCTGCCTTTAGTTCAGGTCATGATCCAGGGTCCTGAGATCAAGCCCCATGTCAGGCCCCCGACTCAGTGGGGAGTCTGCTTCTCCCTCTCCCCGCTGTTCATGCTCTATCTCACTATCTCTCTATCTCTCTCATTATCTCTTTCTCTCCCTCAAATAAATAAGTAAAACCTTTTAATTAATTAAAAATAAAAAAGAGATAAAAATGGGCACCTGGGTGGCTCAGTCAGTTGAGCATCTGAATCCTGGTTTCAGCTCAGTTCATGATCTCAGGGTCTTGGGATCAAGCCCCATATCAGGCTCCATACTCAGCTGAGAGTCTGCTTAGGACTCTCTCTCCCTCTGCCCCTCCCCACACTCATGACTGCTTGCTCAAACTCTCTCTAAAATAAATAATCTTTAATACATTATTTTATTTTTTCAGTGTTCCAAGATTCATTGTTTATGCTCCACACCCAGTGCTCCAAGCAATACAATAAAAAAAAATTTTTTCAGTGTAGATGTCACTTCTCTGTTTAAAACCCTCCCTGGCTTCCCTCATCCTGAAAATAAAATCCAAATGCCATTTTCACTCTCCAAGAGCCATGAATGATCTGGTATCTGCCTCTGTAGACTGGATCCAGCCACATATCCCATTTTTCGTACCTGAAAACCCCAGGCTTGTTGTAGCCCCAGGGCCTTTGCCCTAGCTGTTCGACAGCTCCAGGTTGGGTCCTTCTTGTCATGCTACTTAAACGTCACCTCAGCAAAGGTGATGTCTCCTTGGCTACAGCATCCTCTCTCCACTACATTCCTGGGTTTTAGTCTACTTCTGCATAATCTTTATCACATCTTAATCTTTCAATTTTTCTCTATCCCCCCAAATTATTAGCTTTCTACTGCTGCACCTCAAATCACTACAAGCTCAGGAAACAACAGCACCTATTCGTCAGCTGTCTGGTCTGTGCATCAGAAGTGACTGAGTTCTCTGGATGGGTCTCACAAGATGTATCAGTTGGCCTGTATCCTCACCTGGAGCTTGAGGTCCTCTTCCAGGCTCCTGTGGTGGTGGCAGGATTCAGCTCCCTGCAGGTGTGCGACAAGGGTTGCCATTTCCTGCTGGCTGGCAGCCAGGGCCTGCCCTTAGCTCCTAGGCGCCACCCACCTTCCTGACATGTGATCCTTCCAAATTCAAAGCCAGAAACTGAGACTCTTCCTCACACCCAGGCCTCATCACACTCTGAATCTCTCCCAATAGGAAGAGCCAAGTCCCTTTGGAGGGATTACCTAATTATGTCAGGTGCACCCAGAACAACCACTTTTAAAGTCCACTGTGCCATACAACATAACCTTGTCACATAACTGACGGCTCCTTCAAACTCACAGCCAGCATCCACCTCAGGGGGACAGGGTTACACAGGGCATGTCCACCAGGGGTAGGAATCTTGATGGCCATCTGAGAATGCTGCCTGCCACAACCGATGGAGGAGAACTTTACCTGCCTTGTTACCTCTGCATCCCAAGGCTCAGGCCAGTGCCCCCAACCACACAGAATAGATGTAGAAAATGAGAATATTCACAGCACAAGGTGAGAAATCAACAGAATTACTCAGCAACCGGGGGTGACCCAGATACAGGAGCCTGACTAGTCGTCCATGCCACTTCTGTCCAGCCCTGGGACCAAGGGAATCAGAACCCACACACCAGAACCAGTCATGATCTTGCAGTATGTTATCAGCGCCTTAGGCCTGGAATGGTTCCAGCAAGTAGAGGATGTTCATTAAGTATGTTTTCACTTATGAATGGAATGAAAAGAGGAAAGTGATCTCTTCTGGAAATTAGAAATGGAATGAGTTGGAAGGTATGAGGAGGATGGGGGAGCAGAACAGCAGCCATGAGCCAACCAAGCACCTCCCAGATCTCATAGACTTCTCTTACAAAATCTCTACGGGACACCCAAGGCCCAGTCAACACTTGCATCCTGAAGGCCAGCTCCTACCCAACCTCATCTCCTCCAAGAAGCCTCTCTGATTGCTGGCCCAAGGTCCTCTGCACAGAATGCCTACCTAACATATGTGGCAAAAATGATCTGAAATGCTAGTAGGTTGAATGGTGGCTGTGAGCATGTGAGTGAGAGTGTCATAAGCCCCATGTAGGCACCCGAGAGAAAAGGTAATGGTCATGTCATAATGGTCATGGGTTCAAGACAGACTCTCACGACCTAAGATGGGACAGAAACACACTGTACTCCTGAGACTGGTTTTGGATTCCATCAGAAACACTGGCACTTAGAGAGAAGTCAGAGGGCGGCCTCGAAGGTGAGGAGCAGGCTGGGCAGCAGGTCCTGGGAGAAAAAGACGCTGGGATTATTCATCAGGGGAAGACAGGCAGGCTGGATTTCACACAATCTTCAGGTATCAGAAGAGCTCTCAGGCAGTGCTGGCTAAGTCTTGGCAGTGGCTACGGAGGATGGAACAAGGAAAGGAACTTAATCCACAGCATAAGGGATTTAGGATAGAATATCCCGATGGTGAAGGTTGTTAAAAGTTGCAGTGAATGGTCTAGAGAGAGCTTCAGGTCTGCTCTGGAAGCTTTTGCAAGTAGAAGAGATTATCCTCTGGCAGGGCAGCTTATCTCTAATCCTACCTGAAGGCAGGGAACGGACACAATGACCTCAGGGTCTCCTTTGGGCTTGGAAAGCAGGCTGTCCCATCAGGCCCAGAGCATTCCCAGAAACAAAGAGGAGCCGACCCATGTGAGATCTTTCCTTTTTCTATTTTTTAGCCACAGCTGCCTTGCAACGATGACCAAGTTCCTTTATAATCTCAGCTCCGATCAAGGGCGATTTAGTCAAGAAAGCCACGAGCAGCCCCAGACCACACACAGAGAGATCACGCTCCACCCTGCAAAGCAGCCCAGACAACCGACCCAAGGTTGTGGTCTTCTCCACAGAGGGCTTTGCCTCTAACAAGCCACGGGAAACACACGCTGACCTAGCCAGGTAGGAGCAATGGGAAACCTGAGGGCATTCCCCACCTGCCGCTGCCAACCAGGATGCCAAAATTGGCTGTGCTCAAGTCCTGTTCCCTGTGAGTCAAGTGACACACCTTCTGGGAATACCATCTGCATCCAGCTACTCACCACGGGGCCGAGGAAGAAGAGGAAAGGTCTTATGCATGAGCTGGGAGACAGGGTACAGGCTGAGAGCATTAATAGGTCTGCAGAACACCAGTTGGAGACCTCAGAAGGCTTCCAGGCTAATGCTGAGCTCAGGAAAAGGGTAAAAGAAACAGAGAACAGTGAGAATCTTCTGAAGTACTTTTCAAAGGTGCTTCTCAGATACCTGAACAACTTTAAGGGCCATCCATGGCTAAGGCAATGTTTTCTGTAAACCGGAAAGACAGAGAAGGCATGTCCTTTGGCTTTCTGGAGCCTGGGGTCTGGCTCTGTGCAGTATTCAACCAGAGAAAGCTGGAAGAGAGCACATTTTTTATTTTCAAGTCTTATTCTCAAGTGAAGGAGCAGCTACTAAACGCCTACCCTTCACCTTCACAGAGCTGAATTCTTCATCCCTATCGTTTCTTTCTTAAAACTCAGCTGATGGCCTTCCAGTGTCTTTGCTTTGTCCTCCGTGTTTTTGCTTCAACTCTGCTGTGTGATTGCTACCAGCCTCCCCACCACCACTTTCTACCACTCAGCACTTGAAATCCACAACTCCATATCCCTCGACAAACCGGTCCCTAGGGCAGTGCCCTCCCTTCAAGGACACTTTTCCTTCTGGAGGCTTGAACACCAGCCTCCTGGACATCAAACTGCACTACACTCAGTTACCCTAAGTTTGGGACTATAGTAAATGACCACTACAGGTAGCAGAAAGCACAGAAATGTACTACTCTGCCCAGCGTGCATGCTAGGAACAGGCAGAAACTTGTTGCAAAAGCATATTAAGCATGCGATCAGCTGCATCCTCATGCCCAAATAAAGCTATTTTCATTTCATAAAGTAAGAGAGCAAGTCAAGTCATTAGGGAAACAGAAATGGGGAACTTAACTGTCTAATTGGAAGCTCTATTGCACTTGCAAAGTACTTTTGGTTTTTCTAAAAATTCAAGGGAAACACATTGAGCTTATAATTGCAGATAGATCGATGCCACATCCCTTCCTGCATTAGCACACAAGGAGAGTCCCTTCCTGTGGGCTCATCCCAGCCCCTGCTAGCCGTGTACACAGCAGTGAGGGCCCAGAAGGACAGGCTGTCTCATAAAAGCAGGAAAAACAGAGGGGAGAGCAAAAGTCATCTTCCTTCCCACAGAAGAAAAAAGCCCATGGCCAACAGCACTTTTTTGGCTGTTTTAGTTTAACTCTTCCTCATCACAGTAAGAATTTTAATGTGCTTGGTTTATATGTCGGACATTTCCTGTGTGTATGGTGTAACTTGAGGCTGAGCTAGCTCTCTGAGCTTCAGTGACTTCATCTGCAAAAGGCAAGGGTGAAGCATGAGCGATGGTTGCCATTCCAGATTCCACAGAAGTACCTTGGGAGCCACGGAGGGGTAGGGTCCACATGGGAGATGGGGCCAGGGAAGAGACAAGTGGATGATACCCTAATCCCCACCCCCTTTCCCACTTCAGTGAGAATGCCCCTATACCTCATGCCTGTTTAGTATTCTGGAATGCCTCATAAGATATTATTTGGTGGAGGCATGTTGTTTAAATACACTCATAAACACACATACAGAATCCACGGAGCATGATCGCCTCTGTGGTCTACTCCAGGACTGAGAAATTCGAGCTCAAGTCTCCTAATATCACTGAGATGAGAAAAGCCCTCATTTAACAGCTTGGAAGCCTGGTCATAGAGCTTGGCTGCTGGTAGGATCTCTGGCGCACATATCCCTGGAGCTCCAAGAGTAAGAAGCCAAGGACTGTGTTTCCCAAGAGGGTCAAACTTTACCTGCCAGTCAATCCTGCACAAGGAACTGTTTAGAGATTGAACAAGGGTAGTTCCTGCATCACATACTGCTTCATGAAGAAATCCCCTAAACTCCTCTTTTCCCAATGCATTAACACGTCTCTAATGAGCTGAAGAAATGAGAACATTCAGATTGACTTGGATGTTCATCTGGGCCACCAGGTCCTCTTATAGATAAAGGTCTTCTATCTAGGACTTTTCTGTCTGAGCGACTGAGGGACATTTATCAGCAGAGGACCCTCCAATGAAGAAGAGCGCATGGCATCCCCAGAAATATTCCTCTCAGAGCTTACATCCTATCATTTCTGAGAATTCCCAAACAGCCCCAAACCCAAGGAATGGAACTCTTTAATGGTTGAAATCTCACTCAGAGTACCCGATTTCACATGAGAGGGACATCTAAAGCCTCTGGGTACAACTAGCTGCCATGCCCCCTCACAAAGCCAGCCCTGCAAACATAAAAGGGCTCAGCCTTGACTCTGTCTTCCCAGGATGGGCTCACATGGCCCCTGCCGGGCACTTCCCCACTCCATGTCATGTCTGATGCCACCTTTATCTTTGGAGAAGATATGAAGATAACAGATAAGAAGATGAAGTTAAAAGGCACTTTGTACCCTGCTCCCCACGAATGACCCCCAGGCCTCAGGTCTGTGGTGTGGAAACACACACTTCCACTCGAATAAAGAAAGAAATCAGCCTGACAAGTTCAGGTGAGGCCTTGATATCCTAAGTGTGATTCGGTCCCTGACTGTATCAGAAATGGGACCCGAGGCCGGGCTACCCAGTCCTCTCTGCAGTGAGCTGGGCACTCACCTCTCTGTCCTCAGGCACATCTGTTGGGAGCACTGAGGAGCACTGAGGAGCACTGCAGGGGGAGAAACTCAACTGCTCTCCCAAGTAGGAGATGGCTGGATTTGCACGGGCAGCAGGCACAGGTCTGCAACAACCAAAACCCTAAGCTCCCCCAAAGATCCTAACCCCAAACTGAGACAGCGTGCCCTGGGAGAAACGGAAGTATGTGGAGAGAGGACGAGGAGAAAAAGAGAAGTAACAGAGAGACTGATGAATGGCTAGTCTTGTTTGTTGGACTAGTTATTACTGAGCCGTTTGCCGTTTGGCCCCATGTATTTTTAAAAGTATACAGTTAAGGAGCATTTATTAAAATGTTTTCAAGTTGTCCTTCTAAAGAAGAGACCCTGACAGGCCACTCAGGATATCGCAAAGCTGGGTTAGACACTATTATCCTGCAGCAACCATGGGGAGACAAGAGTATAATGGATTACCTTAATTTCCCAGAGACACGTGGTGAATTCATTACAGGGAGGAAAAAACAGGAAAGAAAAAGACAATCAGATTAAGGAGTCCTAAAGCTGGGCCGCCTTGCCAAGAAAGCCAACCAGTGTGAGGCAAGGAGAGAGGAGCCCCAAACCTCCAAGGGGACCACTCCAAAACGTAGTCCTTAGAAACACAGACGCCGTTGGGAGCTCCAGATTCAAATGTGCAACAGAAACAAATTCGCCACACACAAACCGTGAGGGCTCAGCAATCTGCCTTGTGCCACAGACTGGAAGAAGAGGGAAAAAAATCATCCAGATCCTAATTTAGTTCAGGAGCTTGTTTTCTTACACTGACAAATCCTTCTAAAAATGATTTCCTGATTAGAGTCAAACGTCCGAGGCCAAAACTCTTGGAGACTGTGGTGCCGTCAGCATATTAATGGTGTTCCTTAGCAACTCTCTCTCCTCTCCACTTTTAGAAGAAACAACAGCTCTGCCAGGACAGCGAAGCTGGAGGAGCCTCAGCACCTCCGATGATGCATGGTGTGGAGGAAGGTGCAGACAGGCCAGGCCCCCAGGAGGGTAGAGCACCCGCCCATGGCAGGACACAGGCAGCCAATGCCAAGGCAGGGGTAGGGCTGTTCAGGGAGACAGCACAAGAAGACAGGCGAGGGGCCGCCCCATCTCAGTGTCTCTCCAGGCTTGCAACTGTCATCTGCAATTTACTAACCTGAAATGCAAATCCCGATCCTCACAAAGCTGATGTCTTTTTCTCACCAGGGTTAAAGATGGGGAAAATGCTAAAGGGAGGTCAAGTCAGTGATAAGTAAGAAAAGGGATTTTCTGAACTGATTTTGTTTTATCATCAACTTTGGAATTTTCGGAATTGGCTTGGAAGGAAATGAAAGCCAAGACTCCATCCATCCATTCATGAAACACTTATTACACGTTGAGAGTGTGCTAGGTGCTGCCCTCCATGCACTTTAGTGAGCACTGAGCACTAGCAATGAGCCCGAAAGCTAGAAGGGACCATCAACTCCAACAATCTCATTTTCCAGATGAGCAAACTGAGGCCTTGTCAAGTTGACCTCCGAGACATGTGTGATGTATTGACAGATCTAGAGCATGGATCCAAGATTTCCATCATGACTACTAAATCTCAGACCAGATGCCTCAAAACTGGACTTGGATAGTCTCACTTTGAGAAGCGGAGAAATGAAATTCAATTTGCCAATATTCACATCCTTGGAGGAAGTGATATTCATCTTAAGCCAAAACATATTGTTAAATTCTCTAATTTAGTCAGATGATGTCTCACTTTACATGATAAATGTTTCTAAAAAGTTGCATGCAAATCAAATTTTGGTAAATTGAATTACTCTTTTAAAAGCACAAGACAGATTGCTTTGTAAAGGAACCCTGGGCTGAAAATGAGAAATATTTCTGCAATTTAAATAATAACTACCTCCATAATTTATCTCTTCTGTAATTCATAATTTAATATTCTTTGGTTTTGTTTAGCATCACTTGTTTAAAACAAGAAAGATCTATATTTATGCAGCTAGTGCCACCACGAAGTTTGAAGTACATTAATAATAACTAATACTTTCCTACTAAATATTCTTAAGAACTAATAAGGAATTGGTATTCCCATTTTGCAGATGGAAAAAGTCAGGGTATGCAGTAAGGACAGATCAAACATCATGGAGAAAGTCAACAATGTAGATAACAGGATGCCCACATGGTCTTGCTTATAAACCCTATATTTTAATCGACTGGGCTAGGACATTGTGGTCAGGTATTATATTAGAATTTGTTACAGAAACAGAATCAATAGGAAACATATAGATATATAAGAGAAGCTTTATTACAGGAATTGGCTCACATGATTATGAAGGTTGAGATATGCATGATATGCCATCTGCAAGCTGGAGAGCCAAGAAAGCAGTCTGATGGCATTCAATCCAAGTCTGATGGCATGAAAAAGTTGGGGGAGGGTGCTCTGCAAGGGACGCAGAAGAGGGGTCACTGTATTAACTTCAGAGTCTGAAGGCCAGAGAACCAGGAGCTCTGATGTTTCAAATCAGGAAAAGATGGATGACCCAGCATGAGAGGAGAAAACAGATCTGTCCTTCTTTCATCTTGTTGTTCCATTTGGGCTCCCAGTGGATTGGATGATGCCCACCCACACTGGTGAGGGTGGGTCTCCTTTACTCAGTCTACTGTTTCAAATGCTAATCTCTTCTGGAAACATCCTCACAGACATACCCGAAATAATGTTTTACCAGCTATCTGAGCATCCCTCAGCCCAGTCAAGTTTAAAAATTAACCATCACAGCTCTTTTCTCCCAGAGAGACATTCCCCACATCCACATCCACAGATGTGTAGACTCCAAAGAAATTCATGAACCATCTCAAAGGCATATGTTTCAGAAATTCAAGACAGCCTCATACCTTCTTCTCTGCCCAATCGCTTGACTCACCCAGGAAACATGGAAAGAAAAAAAAAGGAAAAAAGAATCTCAGTCAATCCATGACAATGTATCTCTATTGATTCCTCATCACAAATTCAACCCTCTGACTGTAGAGAAGAAAAGGGAGGAATACAAGCTCTGCCCTCAAGGACCCTTTGTCCACTTAGAGAAGCAAGGTTCACATATAAAACTGCATTAGAGTCCATGCTGGTCTCCCCCACTAGACTGTAGAACCTCAAGGTAAAAGACCTTCCTCATATATTTTTTCTTTACCTTCCTCATATTTGCAACATTAGCACCTTGCCTTGGAAAAAGTCAGTACCCAGTTGAACTTTTTATCATATTAAATGTTGAAAGTGTAGGGAGATTGGGAAGGATGTTATCTGCAAATACCTGGAAAGATGATGACAACAGACAGAATAAACATATTATTTGTGTCTCCAAAATGAAATGATCTCTGCAATGTAGGAAGAAGAATGCCAACCTCCCAGAGTTGAGTAGCCCAAGAGAACTAAAGCACTTAGCACATCTCTGGCACACAGGGAGCTCTTAATAACCAGTGTTGGTCACTTATATTGCAAGGATCACAGACCGTGGTGACAGAAGAACTGGTGACAGCATGACATAAGGAAGAATGTTCCAGAAGTACTGAGAGCCGCTCATTCCAGGAAGCTATCTATGGGCACTGAGCCCTTCCCTGAGGCTGGATGCACCTCTCTCAGTGAAGAATGTCAAGAAAAGTCCTGCACTAGGTAATAGTTGGTTGATAGCACCAGCTCAGTAACCTGGTTAAGGTTCAGAAGAATGTAGACAGGGTTTTAAAAACACAAGGTTTGGGGCTAATTCAGACTTCTTCAACAACTGTGGAAAGGCCCAGAATTTTGTGTTTTAAAAAACTTTCCAAGGGATTTTTATGTAGCTGATCAAGAAGGGTTCTGATTACCTAAGTTTGAGAACCACACATATAAAGAAAGTTTACGGCCTCTTCTAAATTCTGGGGCTCTAGGAATCCTTCACCTATACAGAATAGTGTCATAGAAAATAATACAAGTTGATAAAGTCAGAAAGGTTGCGTTCAAATATCTCCTCAGTCATTTCCTATCTGTATGACTTAAAACACCTGGATTATTGTCCTAAAGCCTGAGATTCCTGTCTATAAAATAGAGATAAAGATGAATATCTTGTATGGAGGTTCTAGGGGGGTTTCTGGCCTGCAGCGAGTGCTCAATAAATATTTTATGACCCTGATAGAAAAGCGTCTCTCATAGTTCGAGGAAAACAATAGGGGATTTAACAAAAACCCGTTTCCATTCTTCCTACCATCCCTGGCTTCTGTATTACATAGAAGAAAGTGAGTTCACCTAAACCGAAACTGAGATGGACAAAAGATGAGAAAGTGAGACCGGAGAATCATGTGTAGATGCAAACCAGAAGAGCAGGAAAATAGCTTTGGAATTCCCAATAAAGGCAAGAAAATTCCCAAAATTTAAAGAAGAACAAGGAGAAAGAAAATACAATGTATTACATTTTAGTAGGAAAGTAAAGAAGAATCAAAGTATCATAGATCTTTCTGGATTTTGTTGGCTGTTCTCAATCATTAAATCTGCATTTAGAAATATTTATATTTGCTGAAAACCAAGAGCTTAGTGCACAGGGAGAATGAAAAGAGCAAGGGACGGCATCTAATTAATCATCAAGAGGCTGTCACATTGACAACCAGAAGAATTGGAAAGTTACAAAGTACTAGCACCAAACAGCATCAATCACCCAACGATGGTAAATAAATTAATCAAAAATCATTGGGTACCAAAAGGTCTGTGGGAAAAATAAAAGGCAGAAGAGAAAAAAGATCAGGAGCAGTAGGTGAGCAGAACAGCAGAGATTGACCCTGTTAAAACAGAAGCCATGTATGCTGGCAGATCGCCAGCCCTCTGCCTGGAAGGGCCTCATCCTCCCCCAAAGAGAGGGCCAAGCACAACTGGATGCCAACGTCATATGGATGCTGATGTCTTCACACCTATTCTGTACTAAATAGGAGATCCACCCAGCATTCCACACCCCCAGCAAAAGAGAAAACCATCATCCTTGACATTTAGGTCATCCTAAATATTACTTGGCTTAAAACCACTTCTTGATTCATTCTTAAGCTGCCATTTTGTGTATGAATTAAAACCCACCCAGCCTTCTGAGAACCACTTCTTAATGGCCCCAGGCCTGTGCAGACTACATAAATCCCCCCTCTGTGATACTGGGGGCCCTTCCTGATCCAGAATTATAATACCTGGCCCTACCCTCCCCAACCTGACCTATATTTCCCCAATTAATTCACTTTTCCTTTACCTGGCAAAAATGGTTGCAGAAGGTATTAACCAGATAACAACTTTCCCATTCTTTTTCCAGTCAGGATGCACATATTTGCCCCTCCAGGTTCACCCAGGATTCACAGGGCACAACTATAAATTAAAAGAATGGAACACCTGGATTTTCAATGGACCATTCGGGTCATGAAACAAACACTTCAGTGCACTTTAACATGAGCTAGGACTCGAGCCCCACATTTTTTAAAGATATTTTTGACATGCCAGATCACACATCCTTTACAATTCACCCATGACTGGTAATTTTCCCTTTAATTCCATTTAATAGATATTCAATGAGTACCCATGGGGTTCCAGGGATGATACAGAAATGAGTGGGGCCATGTTTCTGTATTTGGAGAACTCATAAACTAGTAAGAGAGACAAAACTATCACAAATGTCATGATCTGGCCTCCATGGCCATGGGGACCACACAGAGAAATAAAAATGCACTGTAGAACTAAGGACAGAAGCAACTCTCCTGTGACACATCAGAAAAGGTTTGTTGGGGCTGTGGGGGTGATACAGGAATTCGACATGACTTGGGAGAAAGTCAAGACATGGACAATGAAGACAGAATGAGGGCATTTAGGACAGAGACGAGCTTGAGAAAAGCCTAAGAGGTGGACAAATGCAAGATATTATTGGGAATCATGAAAAGGCTGGCTTTGCTGCACAGAGAAAGGAGAGTCATGAGTGGGAAGCAGTGGGAGGCAGATTATAAGGGTTAGAAAGTCCTGTCAACACAAACATATCCCTCTGTCCTGAACCATTCTGACCAACTGGCTACACAATACTCTCTGTTCTCTAGACACCCAGGGAAGTCACATGGGACAAGCTTCCAAGGTGCTCCAAAGCCATCTCAGGCGTCCTCTGGAGCTGCTCAGAGCCTGGCAGCCATCAGCACCAGAGGTTGTGAGGAACCAGTCCCCACAGAGCACACAGCAGTGTCCACATCTGAGGCCCAGCAAGGGAAATATCATGGAAGTGATACCTGAGCACAAATGGGCTGTGTAAAGATTAGGTACACCCAACCAGGTGAGAGGAAAGTATCAAAAAGAGAATGTAAATGGATATATTTCAGAAAGTGAGATACTGTGTACATCTGACTGATTAATGAATGAACCAGACTCCACAGGGCACAAGCAACAAGACCTGACTTCTCTGTCACAGCTGCTCCCTTTCACCCTGTTCAGTGGGATCATGCCTCCCTGCTCCTGAATGAATAGCCCACAAGTCTCATCATGTTTTCTGTTAATGCTCAGATAAAAAGCAAATAATGACCTCCACAGAGCATATTAAGGAATTCTAGCGTATGAAATACTAAAATTCTAAAATCTCCTCCAATTTATAATTGCATTGGTCAGGCCCACAGTGGCCCTGGAGGCCTGGGAGCAAAGTGAGTTCCTTGGCTCTTTTCTTTTGCCCCACTTACTTGTAGCCCCACAGGAGTGAGTACAGAGAGAAGGGAAAGAAAGGGGCAGGAAAGGTCTTCCTACAATGGTGCAAATATAATCCAGCATCAATTCTCTTGGAATATAGGGAATATCATCCAAAGCTAATTCTTTTATTCATGGGGTACTTTCCTGGAGACCCCAATCTTTCAAACTCTTGCAACAGCAATGCTTCCTGTGACCCTCAGCACTTCCTCAGTCATCAGCATCTTGCAGTCTACCCCCCTCCTAGTTCCCCTCACCTCTCCATGGGGTCCTAGTGGGCAGCTGAACCCTAGGCAGACTTCCTTCTCAGAACTTCCTCTATTCTCACAGGCCTGGTTAGACCCCGGAAGGGCAGGCTATTCTCAAAGCAATTCTGATTCTTTCCTCTCTGCTATCACTGCCCAAGCTAACCAAGAGTCTATTTTCTGGGTCCACCAAAGGCCAGATAACACAGGTAACGCTTCTAAGCAGCCCCCTTGACTACAGAAGTCTCCACCTCTCCTTCCCACTTCGAATACATAGAGAACAAATCACTATGTACCGACAACTTTCTCTAAAGGCATCATGTCTTGACCTCCTCCTATCTTCCACCTTTTTCCCTTTATGCCTTTAGAAATGGATGATGAGCTAATGCTGACAGAAGAGTTTGGGTCACCTCTTTTTAAAGCCCTTTATAGATAGCCAGCCTATCACTTTAAATTGTGAGGGTATTTAGTGAACCTTTTTACTGGACTTGGGCATCAGCTGAAAGTCCAAGCAGCCAAAAAAAAAAAAAAATTCTTATTATTGTCCTGATACACTAAGCCTTTAGAGATAACACAGTGCCCTCCACCCATTCTGTATGTTAGAAAACTCAGACCTCTCCCCTGTCTTTTGTATCTCCTGTAGAAGGGATACCAAAAGCTGAGAAAAGACTGAACTGCTCCTGGCAGAAAATGTCTCCTCCCTAGGTGCCCAGGCAATGTCTCTCAAGATCTGAAAGAAAAGGCCTTCCAGCAAAAGGGCCACAAGGCAGCTGGGACATGCAAGCCTTTGTATTCATCAAGGTAAGTTTGCCTTTGCTGTGAGAAGAAACAACCCCTGAAATCTCAATGGCTTAACAACACAATCATCAGTTTATTTCTCACTTGCTGCAAGTTTCGCATGGGTTTGGTAGTTCTCCTCAGCAGCTTTCCTCCAAGGAGTAGTTCAGGGATCCAGGCTGCTCCTCCCCTGTGGTTCTACCTTATCACAGAGTTGAGGTTGCCCTCCAAGTTGTTCACAAGCCAGCAGATGGGGGGAAAGGGATCAGAGGAAATCACAGGATTACTTAAGGACCTCAGTTCATATTACTTCTTCTCACAATTCATTGGCCACAACGAGTCACGTGGTGAATCTAAATCAAGTAAGTTTAGAAAAATAAAGAAGTCTACAGAAATCCCTGCAGGAGCAAATCTGCACCACTTACTAAACAGCTATTTCATTCTATGGACAAAGGTATTTCTCCTCTTTATTCTGCTACCAAAGTCCACCTTCTCTTATCTAAAGCTTCATTTTTCTCCATGTTGTGATTTGATAACGGAGAGGAATTTTATATTCTTAATCAGAGGCAGTATGATACTGAGATTAAGAGCACGGGCTCTGGAGTCAGAATGCCAGGGTCTGAATCCAGGTTCTGCCACCTGTTAGCTAAGTCACTTGGAATAAGTCACTAAGCTCTCTCATCTGTAACATAGAGATAATAACAGTACTTACTTGGAATGGTTTTTGCAAAGATTCAATAAGCTAACATACCTATGGGACCTAGGATAGTGCCTGGCTCATAGCAATCCCTATAAAGATGTTTGTTGTTAACATTATGGTTATTATTATTATTTTCCAAAGAAATGTCTCGGCCCTGTTAATGACAGTTGCTCTTGGCACTACATAATTCCCCATTAGCAGACAGCACCTTGCTGAAAGATGCCAGAGCGCTGTAGCTCATTGCTTTAGGGAAGAGGACAGATCCCACTGTCTGCAAAGCTTCCAGGTCATTTTTCCAAATCAGTTTTCTAGGACCAGGCATAGTCAAAAGAAAGCCTTTACAGTCACGTGCCAGGGTAGTAGAAATGCTCCATGCTTCAATAGCCCAGCGGCCTCACACCAGCCCTCCATGGCCTGCAGCTCTCCGAAGAAGGAACTATGTCCTAAGGGTGAAAAGTTATTTAGTTTCCCTGCCTGACATTCTAGCTCCTGGCCTTCTAGAAACAGAAGCTGTTGTCACAGTGCCAAGACGTGACAAATGATGTGGAGGGAGTGTTATGATACAGCCATCCATCCACTGTCAGAGGCCAGGACCACAAGGGGATGGAAATGAACGAGGAAACTGTTAATTGTATAGCTCTAAAGCTTTCCCAATATACCCTTCAGAGGGAAGTATGTTTTGCCCTCACCCAGGAACGCAGAATATGCTGAAAGCATTAGGGAACATGTAACCAGCTAATCAGAAGACAGGCAAAGCTAAGGGGGAGGATATCACCCCAGAAACAGTAAAATGAGCAACAGAGGAATACTGCAGAAAGAATTATTGCAAAAGTGTCTGTTACACTTGGAAAGAGAACTGAGGTTACTTTTTACAAGACCCTACATAAGTCCATCATATTGAGAGTTGCCAGAATATATAAAATGAAGATGATTATATCTTACTTTCCTAGAGGCAGGGGGCTATTCCTAAGGACCCTCCCAAATCTGAGACTATGTGAATCTCTCAGCATTTGATGCCTTTTCTTCTCTCCAATTATCTTTGCCTTTGGTGTAGAGTTGTTTACTTGATAAATATGAAATGGGGATTTCATGGTCCTAGATTTAGTCTCATTCATAGAGATATAAAGTGAGATGGAGAAAAATGTACATATAACAAAAGCCCTCTGCACAAATCACCTCCTCTTTCTGGAGAATGGGTTCTACCATCACACACAAACATCTTCCCTGCCATGGAATTCCAGCACGTGGGCTGGATCTTTCTGAAAGGAAAGACCTGATACATGCCACATAGGCTGGATGCTTTGATTCTCTGTCATCATTCTCTATGATCCACAACAGAAATTATATTAAAAGGATTAGTGCTTTGACTCTAATATGAAGTTTAGAGAATCCACATTAAAAAGTATGGAATTTCTTCTTCTGCCCAAGATGGAGTAAGAAGAACCAAGTTTGTCCTCCTGACTGAAAAAACTGAATGAACAAAAAGAGCAAACAAGAAAGCAGCATATATGAAGCAATGGTTTTCACGATTCAGTACATCAGAGAATGAAGGACAGTGATCCCTGAAAGAGGAAGAACAAATGAGTAAAGCCTTACAAATGTCCCAGTTCCTGCCTTGACAGAGTCTACATGTCATGACTCAAAGACAGGGACCTAGGCAAAAACCAGCACATTGCCTGAGCCAAGCAAGTAGCGTTGAAAATCCAAGGGACCTGGACTTCACTCTTAGGAGGATTTTTACCACATGTGAGATAATATACTATCACTTGAAAGTAGATCATAATAACATAAATACGTGTTCTATAATTTATAAAGAAACCATTAGAATAATTAGATAAAGAGTTATAGCCATATGTCAAACACTAAAGGAGACAAAATAGAAAAAAAAATATTAAGTGCTCAGTTAATCAAAAATAAGGTAGAAAAAGAGGGAAAGGATAGGACACCTGGGTGGCTCAGTCGGTTGGGCAACTGCCTTCGGCTCAGGTCATCTGCCTTCGGCTCAGGTCATGATCCCGGAGACCTGGGATCAAGTCCCACATCGGGCTCCCTGCTCGGCAGGAAGCCTGCTTCTCCCTCTCTCACTCCCCCTGCTTGTGTTCCCTCTCTGGCTGTGTTTCTCTCTGTCAAATAAATAAAATCTTAAAAAAAAAAAAGAGGGAAAGGAGAACTCAAAATATGTGGAACAAATAGAAAACAAACAGCAAGATGATAGAGTTAAACCTACCCATATCAATAGTCATAGTAAATATAAATGATCTGAACATTCCAACTGAAAGGCAGAGATTACCAAAACCAAATAAATTACAAAAAAGAAAACTACACAGCAATACTTCACATGAATTTAGATAGATAAATCCTCAACAAAATATTAGCAAATCAGATCCAATGATGTATAAAAAAAATTATGTACCATGACTAAATGGGATTCATTCCAAGTATGCAAGGCTGGCTCAACATTGAAAAAATCAATCAGTAACTGCTATCAACATGCTAAAGAAGAAAAATCTGATATGATTTTCAAATGATAATTTGAAGTGATTCAGAAAAAAAAGTTTGACAAAGTCCAATATCCATTCACAATCAAAACTCTCAGCAAATTAGGAATTACTTCCATCTTGTAAAGAGCATCTACCAAGAAAAAAAAAAAAAGCCACAGCTCACATCATACTTATGGTAAAGACTGAATGTCTGAATTGGAGGATAGACCGGTAGTTATTAGGGATTAAAAACAGGGGCAGGGCGGAAGAGAGGAAGGAGAAACATGAAAGATCTTTGTGTTGACTGAACTTTCTACATCTCAACTGCGTGAGGAACACACACACACACACACACACACACACAAATAAGTACAAGTAAAACAGGAAATATGAACAAGTCTGATGGATTATATTAATGTCAATATCCTGATCTTGGTATTGTACTGCAGTTTGCAAGTTGTTATCAAAGGAAATTGAGCAAAGGGAGCAAAAGATTTGTCTACATCATTTCTTACAACTGCATATGGGTCTACAATTATCTCAAAATAAAAATCTTTTATAAGGCAGAGATCTTCAGATTTGAAAAAATATATAAGACCAAAATTATGCTGTCATAAAAAATATTTTATTTATTTTTTTTTAAAGATTTTATTTATTTGACAGAGAGAAACACAGGAAGAGAGGGAACACAAGCAGAGGGAGTGAGAGAGGGAGAAGCAGGCTTCCCGCCGAGCAGGCAGCCCGATGTGGGGCTCGATCCTGGGTCTCCAGGATCATGACCTGAGCTGAAGGCAGTCGCTTAACCAACTGAGCCACCCAGGCGTCCCATAAAAAATATTTTAAATATAAAAAGCATAAATGGTTAAATGTTAAATAATGGAATACATATATATTACCTGTACATTTACACATGTGTGTATATATAATTGCTAAAATTAATAAAAAGAAAGCTGGAATGACTATATTAATAGCAAATGAAGTAGGTTTCAGAGCACTGAATATTCTCAAAGTTAAAGAAAGTCATGACAAAATGATAAAGGGGTCAATTCACCAGAGTCATAGAACAATCCTACATGTTTATGCAACATATAACAGATCTTTAAAATACAGGAAAATAACTGTTAGAACCTCAAAAAGAAATAGACAAGTCCATAATTGCAGCCAGAGTTTTTAACATTCATCTCCCCAAAATTGATAGAAGTTCAAAAAGTAAGTGGGAGGAATACAGAAAACTCAAACAACGCTATCAAATGTACATGCAAAACTTGTCCACAAATATTTTTAACAGCTTTATTTGTAAGAGCAAAACCTGGAGAAACCCAAATGCCCATCAACTAGTAAAGAGATAAACAAATGAAGGTTTATCCATACAATGGAACATTACTCAGCAATAAAAGAAAAGAACTACTGGTCCCCTGGGTGGCTCAGTGGGTTAAAGCCTCTGCCCTCGGCTCAGATCATGCTCTCAGGGTCCTGGGATCGAAGTCCGCATCAGGCTCTCTCCTCAGCAGGGAGCCTGCTTCCTCCTCTCTATCTGCCTGTCTCTCTGCCTACTTCTGATCTCTCTCTCTCTGTGTCAAATAAATAAATAAAATCTTAAAAAAAAAAAAACCTAGTTATACACACAAAACATGGCTGAATATCAAAATAATTATGCTTTGTGGGTAAGGCCAGTCAGATAAGCGCTTAGTGTCAGATTTCATTTATACGAAATACAACTGCAAGTTTATCACGGCAGCAGATCAGCAGTTACCAGGGGATGGGGAGCAGACACTGGCGGGAGGGGTTATAGACAGGAACCAAGGATCTTTTGTGGATGACAAATAGTTCATTATCTTGAGTGGGCACAGTTTCATGAGTGTACATATCAGTCAAGCCTTATCAAATTGTACAATTCAAATATGGGAAGTTTATTATATGTCAGTTATTCCCCAATAAAGTTATTTGAAACACACAGTGTGACCAGCGCCCATCAAAGAGCTTCCACCATTGTCCCCAGCAGTGATCCCAAGACCGGGAACACTGTCATCAGGGTCCCTTCTCTACCTGCCTAGGTCTGGGCCCAGAAGCCTCAGTTCAAACACTGATGATTTAGTTGATGAACTTCCCACTGAGAAATCTCCCTATGAGGCTACTCTTCACTCTCTGATGACATGTGATTAATTTTTAAAAAGAAGGGCATCTTCTGTGCCTTTGGCCTTTTTGTTTCCTATCAGAGCATGCCCCAGGAAAGATCCTGTGTGCTTGCTCATGTTAGAACTCCCTGCAGGTGGCTACAGTGCGGCACTCACTGCAGAAAACCAAGGGTTGCCTCTGCTTTGCATACACCAGGCATCCAGCAGCTTCAGCAGAGAAGCCATGTGCTGCCCTGTCAAACCACAGCTTCAGAACATAAGACAAGGTCTGGTGCCAACTAACTCCTTGCCCAGATGAGTAAACTAAGGCCAAGGAGGTCATGTAGGCAGTTCTGGGTTACTCACTGAACCTTGCTTCTTCATCCTGACTTTCTTTGCACTTCGGGCTTTTCTCAAGTGACAAGGTCGAAAGGTAAACAGAAAAGACAGACCTCTCACGGCCACTCCTCCCCCTTTCACTAGACTGTAAATGAGTCACCTTAAGTTCTGAATGCTCTGCTACAGATGTTCCAGGCTCAAATTTCCCATCATTTGGTTAAAAGTAATTTCTTCACACCTCATACTCCAATCCGCTGGTTAAAAAAAAAGTCAATAGGCTGACAGCCTTAGAAGTGGATAAAGATATTAGCAGGAGGCCTGCTGGTTCCAACAAGCAGCAGACAAATAATGATTGATAGTTTTTATCTCCTAATGACTGGATGGCAATTGGGTAGCCTCTAGCTAAGAACTTCATTGACAACCCCAGTGTTGCTTCAAGGAGCGAGGGGAAACCAATTTTTATGAGACCTGAGGAGAAGTCTACCCTTCAGAAACACCTGGATCCCAGTCATTATGATTCTAGCAGTTGATTTTATCTAGATTCTTCTCTCTGTCTTTTGTAATCACCAAGTTCTTCTCCCAAATTGTCCCCATCCTCCATCCCTACAGCCTTGGAATCACCTCAACTATGTCTGACAGTAGACAAAGGGACCCTGGTCATTAAAAGTATTCATATCCTAGCTTTCCATCCCTGACAGTCTTTAAGGGTGTTTTGAACACCATTCACAGCTACTTTAAGCTCTCCAAAGAGGATTCATGGTCTTTCATTAGTTGTCCTCTAAATCTGTCTGTCTGTCTACCGCAAGGTTCTTCTTTGTCAACACATCTCCTTTGCGCATCAGCCAACACACAGAACATGCTTGCTTTTCATCTATGTTCTATTCATTATTTCTTTTCCTCCTTGACTTCACCAAATCGGCTGCCTCCAGCAACCAAAATTTCACTTCGAAGTTCTATCAGAGGGCATTGTGATGAGCTCCACCTTATTTTGAGATAGTCCCTCTCTGCCATTCCCCTATTTCCTGACCCAATCTGCTCAACACCATCTCACTCAGGGACCATACTTCTATGGGGTTGGTGCTATTCCCTTCAGGATGAATTGTCTAATTAATTGTCCCAAAAGAGGCAAGAAACAGTAGAGGCACAGGAGAGGCATCTGGCATGTATGTGACTGTGGGCAGGGAGCACACACATTCACAACTACAACACAGAGCTTAGAAAAGCATTTCTCAGACTGCGTCCAATGGAATGCTAATTTCCCAAGATACTAATGGGCACCATAGTTTCCTCCTCCAGGATTTTCATGGCCAAATAAACATGGTCAATGTTAAAGAAAGTTAAAAATATTCCTCTGCTGCTGAAAACCTCACAGCTTTCCATATGGTCAGATTAAAAGTTCTCCCCAAGAAAAGGCCTATTATACATCACTTGCAAATAATGTGATCATGGAGCCCCTTATTGACAGAGTATCTCAAAGGGCTGCAGCATTCCATGAAGCGTGCTTTGTGAAACATTTCCCTAAAAGGTTCACTTAGGTCACTCAAGAATCCATTCTTTGCATATCCTCAGTTTAGCAAATCACATCACAGTTTTGTTTTGTTTTGTTTTGTTTTGTTTTTTGGCCTAATCATCACATGGCCCCACTGTACCATGTCAGTCAGTCTGTTCTGAGACTGGAACACAACAGAAGTGAAAACTACAGCAAACATTGAAATCAAAATTACCCCACAATGGAGTTACAGCATAAAACCTTCCAGCCACAAGCCAAAAGGCAGAAAACAGAATTATATCTAAAAATCAAACTGTACCCCTACCACCTGTTCAGCAATCAATACCTCATTACCTAGTCTACAGAAGGGGTTTGCAAGCAGCCATTCCCAGGCTGCAATAGGAACAAGACAGGATTGCAGAATTGCTTGAATTGCTTACCAAGCCAATGGAGAAGCTCAGGATTGTGGACACATGCCTAGGGGAAGCGCAGCCCGAACAACCCAGGCTCCAAGCAAATGTAATCACATCATCCCACCAACCCTTGAAGCCAGCCATGGAGTCAACTGAATCCTTCCTTTTCACAGCTGAGGGGAGCAGGGAATGCAATACCAAATGGGACTCTCCACTCGCATCCTTTAAAATATACAACACTGCCTGTTCCTTTGAATAAGCATGCAAGCCAAACAAATGGTCAAGCAACATCCAATGCCTATCAATGAGGTGGCCACAGAATAATAAGACATCTGAACTACAGGTGACAGTGCTAAAGGAAATAGGGGAATTTAGCCCAAAGGAGAAAACTCGGAATGTAAAACAAGGAATATCTTGCAACGTCTCAACAGCTCCCACGCCAGGACTATCATTATAGTAGCAGTTATAAGGAGGTCAATTTGGACCTGATAGTAAGGAACTTTGTAACTTTGCCGATGTCAGCAAGGGTCATATTGCTCTTTAGGATCTATAAAGACTGCCTTGGGCAACCACTGCATGGGTTTTGAAAAATCCAATTGCCTTCCCTAGAACCACTAACATGTATGCCAGTGTGGGGAGGGATGCTGGGTTTACACATCTCTGAGTTTCCTTCTATAACTAAGAATACATGTGTCAAGTGTGCCCTTTGTGCTCCACCAGGAGAAGGAAATAAACTGAAGGTTTTTACACACATGAACCACAATGAAAGGTACCTAGACGCAGTAGCTTTCCATGGAAAATTGCCTGCACTGAAAAATAGGCAAGTTCTAACTTAGTGGTGCTTATTGGGAATCTGCTACTCAGTGAAGAATGGGGATAAAATCTCTCAATGTTCTGGCAAGAGAATGTGTGCCAGCAGCTCCTCTGAAGTTAAAAAGAATCCTACTGGAATGTTATTTCTGCTTAATGGAAGTAAGAAACTTTCAATCCAAATAGCCCAGTAAATTTACATTTTGACATTACCTCTCTGGCTCCAAACATGTAGTAATGGTCTATTTAAAACAACCAAAGAGGGGCGCCTGGGTGGATCAGTTGGTTAAGCAACTGTCTTCGGCTCAGGTCATGATCCCGGAGACCCGGGATCGAGCCCCACATCAGGCTCCCTGCTCGGCAGGAAGCCTGCTTCTCCCTCTCTCACTCCCCCTGCTTGTGTTCCCTCTCTCACTGTGTTTCTGTCAAATAAATAAATAAAATCTTAAAAAAAAAAAAAAACAAAGAAATACAGGAGGTGCAGAAACAAGTAAATATCTTAATGGATCAGAAACAGAACAGCAATTCCAAAACATAAACAGCTGCAAAATCACAAGCCCAGACCAAGACTGCAGTGACCCAGAGTTCAACTCTTCTGGGACAACAGGAGGTGAGAAGCAGGTTCACTGCTTAAAGCTAGGGGGTAGATCCCGCCCCCGCCCCTCCACACACACACATACACACACACAGTACTTGAGAAAGGAAGCAGAAAAGAACTATTTTCCTGTACTCCAGGAGGCAAGGAAATACAAATCCAGCCCAGGATCAAGAACGAAGCAAGGCACCCACTAGGTAGGAACAGGGTTAATAAAGTCTCTGATTATATCTGATTGGGCTGGAAACAACTACCACCCCTGCAGGATCTCTTCGGGATCAGGGATTGGGAATACGTAAAGGCAGCCGCATGACCACTCAGCTAAGAGTGAGCCTTCACAGGAGAAAAGACAGAGAACAACAAAGAAACAATAGGATCTCTTCCCTTACCCCCTCAAAATGAAGCATAAATCAAAACTCTAAACCAGGTAAAGAAATATTACACTAAGAAAGCAAGCAAACAAAGTGAGCAATTGAAACACAAAATCAATCCATATCCCTCTATTGAAGTGTAGAAATAAGCATGTTTAGGTGGATTAATGAAAGAATGACATCCTTTCAATGAACACTTGTTCTATGTTGAAAAGGCAAAAGTGAAATGAGAACATGATATGAAAATAAATCAGTAAAAAGTGTTAGATAAAGTAATGGATAAAAGCAGGATTTTTAAATCGATAAATGAGAGAAACTAGAGCTCTGAAACAGAAGTGAAAGAAAGTAGCAAGGGCAAAGATGGTGTGCAGAAGTATAGCTAGAGGCTGCAGGCACAAAGGGAAAAAGGTAAGAGGTAGCGAAGAGTCCGTAAGAAAGATGGAATAAAGGGAGAGGTGCAAACACAGGTTCAGTGAAGGCTCCGGAAGAAGGGAATGGAGGCAGTGACACAGAAACAAGATTTGGAACCTGAGAATTTTCCAGAAGAGACAAAGACAGACATCTTTTTTAAAAAGATTTATTTTAGAGAGAGACAGAGGGACAGAGAGTGAGGGGAGGGCAGAGGAAGAGAATCTTCAAGCACAGAGCCTGAGGTAGGGCTCAGTCCCATAAGCCTGAGAGCATAACCTGAGCTGAAACCAAGAGTCAGATGCCCAACTGACTGTGCCACCTAGGCGCCTGGACAAAGACAGAAATCTCGAGTATAAAGTGCCCTCAATTTACAGGAGGGGAAAAATAAAAAATAAATCTATACCTAGACAAAGTGTAGTGCAACTACAGAACATTAAAGGTAATGCAGAGAATCTTAAAACCTATCTTTGAAAAGAAAACTATCACATGTAAATTGAAAACAGGCTTCCCAAAGTCAAAACTAGATCCCAGAAAAGAAAGGAATAACACACTCAAAAGGCAGAAGGAGAAACACTTGACAGTGTTTATAGCCCGCTTCACTCTTATTTCAGGAAAAAGGTGAAATAAAGTCACTTTTCAGACAGAAAATTGAAACCAGATGGAAGATATGATACATGAGAAACAATATTGAGCACTGAAAAGTGATGAGATATCATTAAAAATAAATACTTCTTAATATATATCATTATAAAAATAAATTTCCTGTTGGTTTGCAAGCTGGCCCCCATCCTGGGAGGGCAAGGAGAGAGGGGAGAGAGGGGAAGGCCACTCCATACTGGGAGGTGGCAGGTTTAATACCCAAGGGAACTTACCTAAGAGGCTTGTCTTCCACTAGAGGAGATCTCTAGGCCTACAGGCCAGGATCTTAAAAGTTCATACCCAATGAACTCAGGCATTAACTGGGTTCATCGGACATACTGTCCAGATAGTCTCAACAACCTGAAGCTCTCTCAAGGTTGCATCCTTGAAAATGGTTCTGGCTATGGGAATAGTGGGCAGAAGGTAGATTCCAAGGACAGAGGAGGGGGCAGGAGCCTTCTATTGCCTAGACTGGGCTCGTGGGTCAACCAGAGGTCATGTCCTCTGGATGACCTCCTGCAACACTGCCCCATTATTTTGAAATAAAATGTACAGATGATATACTTTTCTTTTCCATATAACCTCAAAAATATCAGTACAGGCAAACCCTCAGGTGGCATCAACCAGGGCTGGAGGAGGCAGAAATCTCTCAGCATGGAAGGAGAAATGATAGTTTGCAGTGCTTAGCCAAAGAGATGGCTCCTTTGGTTGAGAGATTAGTTACATACAAGGTAACTGAGAAAATAAGTAAATAAACTAAGATATGCAAGCCAGGTTTCTCCCTACTGAGAATGGGGGTACAAATATGGAAATGAGAATGTTAGAATAATCCGTATGATGTTGGGTTGATTGAGGGATACTGATATGAGCTATGGTTCCTAGAAGACAGATAAATATGCATGTATACAGAAACAGATATAGATATGCAGCTAGCTAATTAAATATTCTAGCTCTCTCTGAGAGGCCTAGAAGCAAGAGAAACCAGTAGCAATGGGCACATCCTGTATCAGACCACAGTTTCTACAGGAAATCAGGAATCTCGGGGCGGGGGTGGGGGGCGGGAATAAAAAGAAGGCTGATTCCAGAGCTGGGGAAGGGAATATATAAGCCTAACCATCTTGTGCCAGAATGATAGGAACATATCTAAAAGATAGAGATCCATCTTGGCAGCTGTCCCACTGGCCAAATGGAGGACATCTGAACACCAAAATAAATGATGATGGTAAGGGATTATAACTCACTGCCTAAAAAAGAAACCCTTGAATACACACACACATAGAACCTGCACCTGACAGTACACTGCCAACTCATACGTGGAGAAAATGGTCATTCGAGAACAGATTCAGGCAAGATTCACCCAAAACCCATGCTTTAGGGTAAAGTTTTAAAAAGGAGGAGCTTATGTACACAGTCTCAAAGAACCCCGCCTTAAAAATACCTACTAAATCCCTCTACACTGGAGAAACCTAACAGTCACAATCTTAAATGATAAAAGTTCAGTGTTTTGTCTTTATCAGGAATGGGGACACCAACTTCATTTGCCTTCCAAAACTGTACTCCCAGAAGCACAGGGCATCACTATTGTGAACTGGTCCCCAAACTGCATAATCTGATATACTGCAGAGGAAGCACCACACAATACCCATTTGTGGGACAGTCTTCCAAGGAACTGACCTGTCCTCTTAAAAAATATCAGGTTGAAGGAGACTAGAGAGTCATGACTACGGAATGAGTGTTACTGAACTGCACATATAAAGAACAGTATGGGGACGTGCAAGGTCCGTGAATGGGATCCATGGAAATACATACATGTGGCAATGAGATGTCAATGTTAATTTCCTGATCATGAGAGGTGCAGTGTGACTTTAGAGGAATGTCCTTGTTTTTTGAGATTTCATATCAATGTATTCAGAGGGGCAGCATTGTACACATAATCTCAAATGTTTTAGGAAAAAAAAGATGTACATATATATATATACGAGATAGAGAAAGAGAGAAAATGGCAAGGCCAATGTGGTAGTGTGTTTTGGGGGGAAAATGCAAAAAGGTTATAGAACATCTGAATGAAAAGTAAAACACTTGGAAGGAAGTTGAATTTCAGACCAACAGATCAATAGACAAATTTCCAACTGATATTTACCTAAATTACCTTGAGCCAAGTCCTTTGGGCGTCTAGGGAAAGAAAACCTGACCACATAAAGCTGGATGCCCACAATGACCCATGAAGGCTTGAAGCAGTTGGAGTAGCACCTTCTTCACGCCGAAGAACACCTGCACCCAAGCCTCTCCTCAGTGCTTCCCATCAGAGCCTTGTCAGAACCAATGTTCCCTTTTAATAACAAGCTTCCAGTCATGCTCTTTACTATCCCAAAACAAAAGTCACGGGTAATATATCCTACCAACATAATTTTTAAAAAGAGAAATACATCGTCCTAACTCTAAGTAAGTGGAGAGATTAAAGAAAATAATTTACAGTAAAATCCATATCTCTATCTGTAAGCAATCAAAACTGCACTAGGAGACATCAAGTCATCAGATTTTCACCCCCCTACCTGAAAGAATCATCATGAATGTGACACCTAAAGAGGCCAGCAGATTCAAGTGTCTTGTATTTATAACTGAGATTACTCAAGACTGTTTCTATCAGCGAGCTCATTTTTCAAGATGGTGAAAAACTCATGGTAAAGTTCTGAACACAATAAAGTACACCCTTACTTCATTTCACAATAGACCTGCATTCTTAGAAGAAAAGATGCATTCACTTAAAACATGCAAAGACAATCACCAATATAATGAACTTATTCCAATATAACGGAGAAATAGATGGAAAACAATATACAAAATAACATGGTTTCCCATCTGCAAGTGCACAGGAAGATCCCTCACTAGGAGACATGAAGAATGGGCAGAGGCTTCTGTCTTCACATAGACTCACCAGGACCGAGTCAGCTACGAGCACAGACTGCTACGGGCGTCTTGTAAGGCAACTCTGATACCATGAGAGGCGTTGCCATTGGTGATAAGGATTTTCCATGATCAGAATGATATGAACAATTCCTAGTAAATTTCTAAATGTAATAAAATGCATTGTTTTAGGGCACCTGGGTGGCACAGTCGTTAAGCATCAGCCTTCGGCTCAGGTCATGATCCCGGGATCAAGTGCATCGGGCTCCTTGCTCGGCGGGAAGCCTGCTTCTCCCTCTCTCAGTCCCCCTGCTTGTGTTCCCTCTCTGGCTGTGTTTCTCTCTGTCAAATAAATAAGTTAAATTAATGAAAAATAAATAAAATGCAATATTTTCTCAAAATTTGCACAATAGAAACAGTCCCTGAGAAATTCAGTGCAGATCAATTGTGATTTGTACAGAATTGTGTAAAAAAATTTGTGTACAAAACACTTTATGTTGTATGTAGAACAGTTAAGATTTATGCTCAGTTAATTATCAAGAGTTTTTCACACACATCAACATCTATTAAAACTTTGGAGATTCATGTAGGATATAGGACAATTCCTCATACACATGGCCCATCCTTACCCATCCTGCCCACATCATGGGGTCAGCCAAAGGCCACTGACCCACTTCCAAACGCCCCCTCAGAGAGGAATGTCTCTGGAGATCAAGCGTGCTCTATGAACTACTGACTAGATTGGGGACAGAATGATGATCACGTGGTCCACAGATCTGGAAATCCCAGACAGACAGCATTCAATCCTGCTCCAGCAAATAATGCTAAAGAAGTTTGGACATTTCAGCTCAGAACATTTGCTTTAAGCCCTTCTGCAATGATGCACCCACCACAGGCAACTGATAAAAGTCTATGAATGAATGAACAGGTCACTTTTCTGATTTGCTGTAACAAACAATACAGATGTTGTCTGGAAAGAGGTCAGCAAGATCAAGTAACACCAAGTATAAATAAAAAAAGGAAACAATGCCCTTAGACGCAAATGCCCTTAGAGAGTCAAGAGTCACAGTTGGGGAACAGAGCCAAGGTTCAAAGGCATCCACGCAGCAGCTGCTGTGGTCACTTCTTTGCTATTAGACAGACTTTCTTGGGTTTGAGGTCCAGTGCCAGTCCTGCTGGCTTACTGGAAAGAGGTTCCCAGAACTTCTCCTTTTTAGTTCCCTTCTGAGGTACGGCCATGAATAAAAATGGAAAGGCAGTACAGGGTTCTCCTTAGAGCAAGAGGTGGGGAGGGGGAAGGATCTTTCTGGAACTTTCCCTAGCTTGGCTGGATGGGCTTCACAGAGCACTGGGAGTAGTCATAAAGATCAAGACCTAGAAGACACAGAGTTGCCAGGAGCAAAATCACAGATTCTTTCATTCTGTCTGTTGAATTTGATGTAAAATCCTCAGTGCTTAACATATTGTGGCTGTTCAGAACTTCGTAACCATGATTGTTATTTCTATTATTTGCTATTTGTGGACAAGTGAAAAATCAATGGCTTCTCATCTGTTTCCTGGGCCTCCAGATTCAGTATTCACAAGATGAAACTGGGTCCGTGAATCTGTGAAGATTTTCACCTGATAAACATTTTACTGTCAATTTTTCCTCATGTCTCTTACTGAATTTTTTAAAATACAGCAAACCCACAGCAATTTAAGCAATTAAAAGCACTAAATAGAAGTAATTTCCCAAAGACAGAGCCAAACAGATTGTGTGCATGAATAAAAGATCACAAACTGGATACCCTAGAGATCCACCTCCCAGTTGGGGAAGGGGGCGACGCTCATCTTTCTTTTCCAGAACACTTGGATCTATCAAAAATGCAGCCCTAGCCATTGGTCTCTCTTCCTTCCTATTTTCCAAGTATCCTCCCATCTTCTGGAGGACGATGAGGGCCCGGGGGCCCGGGGAAAGGGCCCCTAATCAAAGCTTCTATCGCCTGACCACCTGATGTAGATTTTACTCGATCCTCTGAGTAAATCTCTCTTTCCCCAACAACACCCCACCTGTTTGTAGCCCTCCTAGACACAGTTGTGGGCGGAGTCGGGACCTCTTTCAGATCCTTCAAGGGGCTGGAGTCACACAGCACTGAGTAAACACAGCTACTGCTTTCATTTCAGACAAGAATGTTTATTTGTAGCCAATGCACCTTTTGCAGCAAATGCATCTTTTTCTGGGCCAGAGCCCCAGAAACCCTAGGACACATTCAAAAGGCACTCAACAAAGGCATGTCTGAGTCTTGCAATGCTGATGCAAAACAGGTGGACCCCTGCTTTCTCCATCCATGCTCCTGGTATTCAACATAAACACACTATTCCTTTTCCTTCTTTGTGCTGATATCACTCAGCAGCTAGACCAGTTAGGCTTGTGAATGAGTATAAAGCTAAAAACTGACCATGACAGGAGCCAGGGCACAGCTCTCAAAAAGGTGCCCCCTCACCCCACCTGATGAGGATCCAGGGCTACTTCTCCTCACCTAGGTCACTCTTAGGGTGTGTGTGTGTGTGTGTGTGTGTGTGTGTGTGTGTGTGTGTGGTCTCCCCAGGCTCCAAGCCAGAAATCTCTTATAAAAGTCTGTCTTCTCTACGTGCCCCCCACCACAGCTCACAAAACAAGGAATGACACATATTAGCAACCTAAATCATGCTGAACAAAGGAATGAGTGAAATAAAGTACTTCTGGCTCTATTCCCAACTCCGGAAAAATAACTCCAAGCATATGCCCTCCCAGCATATTTGCTGAAATGTCTCCATGAGACTCAGATGTTCACTGCTGAGCTCACAACCCTTGTGCCTCTCCCTCTGTGATGAACAGGAAGGAATCATGTGTCCTCACCAATCTCCTCTAGTGCCAGGACACAAAGGATAATAGTCTCCACAGATGTGCCAACTGACCCTAAGAAAAGGAGGGGAAATTATTGAAATAAGTTCCACCAATGCAAAAATGCTCTCATGCTACCTTCTGAGACGTAGCCGGTGGCATACACCATAACTACCGCAGACCATACACATGCACCACATGCACACAGATGTATAATGTCAGGGAAAATGAAGAGTATGGATGTCCTTTATCAGCCCAAAATCTTTGAGTCACAATATCTGGGCTATGTCTTACTAAACATGTTAACTACTGCAAGGCAATCTAAACAGTTTGTTGTGACTGTTTCAGAAGAATCTGTTGCGAAGAAGATGAACCCATGACCAACTTAGTGTTAAACTTCCCATCATGAGGGAGGGCACCTCACAGCTTGATCAACAGTCAGACGACAGCCCAAGAAACACTCACAGGCAACTCTCTCCAAGTTCTGAGCTCATGAACATACTGTTTTTCTGACCAAGAAGAAGAAAGCTCTTGGAGCTCTAAGTACTCAGAGATCCCGAGGGAGGGTCATGATGGAATAAGAGATAAGAAAAAGAGATGAACAAATCTAGGGAAAGGGACAAGCCAAGAAGCATTTAAGCTAGTTAGCAGCAGAGAACCAGCTAGTACTCCATTAGTCTACCAAGCACACACAATGTTGGAATTCCACTGGTGAACACCAATCAGACTCAACTATGATCCCCCTGCATATTATAGTGCAATGTTCACAATGTTCAATCCAAGGCATGGATTCATGTCCTTAAGAATCAGGCATTCAGTAGACAGAGAATCATCCAGGTATGAGCCAAGGTAAGGCATTTGTAACAGGCACTATTGGCTTTATAAGGTGCCTTAGTCATTGTTAACAATGAGCCTGTCAAGCCAAGCCTAGTATTGAGTTTATGTCAAATGACTGATTAGGAGTGAGATTTAAGTGGTTGGTAGGTTAGGCTTGAAATGAAGTACAGTGGACAGTCTGAAGTTTTCGTGTCTGTGAGAAGATACTCAGTGTTCAGCAGCAGCACAATACAATCAAGCATGTTTAGTTTGTTTGTTTTCCACACACCAAAGCAAGGCTTCTCAGGAAGGAGACACCAAAGAATAGAGGTGTCCAAAGCAAAATTGCTAAGTACAGTCCATAATGACCAGATGTGTCCTAAAGAGAAACTAAACAGAGCAGTTAGTCAAGAAAACCCTGGAAAAGCAGAAGACCTTGTATGATTCCAAGACCCTGCTTGGAATTTGCCACAAACTCCAACATCATAAAGAAAAGAAAAAAAAAGACATAAATGAAATGGAAGTATTCCATTAAAACTTCAACCAAATTGAAGTTGCCCAGAGCTGACCAGGTTGAAAGAATCATCATAATCAGAACAACCCCTCTTCAGGAAGGGTGTACTTGAGCAGACATGCAATCACCTATGTGCACAGTGTCTTGTCTATGTGCATGTGCCTGAACAGGGCCTGAGAAACAAATGTATGAGTGCATGTATCTGTTGAAAATAGGAATTCCATTCTTGAGCTCTAAGTGTTGCTCTCTTCCATAATTAGAACCATCCAATCTCCAGAAGGATGTGACAAACCCCCACAAAGGATCCTGTTGGGAGAATGAGCCCAGAACATAAAGAAGGCCACTGTGTACTATTTAATGAAGTGTGAACTAGTGTCATTGCTAAAAGACATTCATCTTAAGCATCCAGGCCTTGAAGATATGCATCTTCCAGATTTTCTTTTTTGCATGAAAACGTCTTACCATTGCCTCCTAATGTTGGATCTAGATGTTTAGTTCTAAATGTTTACTTCTTTTGATTCCTGACTCCCACAACCTCAAAAAATGGATCTCTCTCAAGAGGTGGATGGGTCCCTCATACAAAGAGGTTTCTTGTGATGCCCCTCATCAGTCGACCAAGTAAACATGATGAATCTGAATGCTGTTGGTGAGCACAGACTGGACCCCTCAAAAGCCCTCCACACAGTATGGAGGCTGAGTTCAGATGGGGGACAGGGAGAGTAAGCAGGTGAATGTGGCCTGAAGCAAATTCACTAAGTACAACTCATAGAAACCAAATGTGTTCTGGAAAGACTAGAAGGACAACAGAAGGAGTAAAAGGGCTGGGGAGATGTGGCAGGGCCTCTGTACTACAAGGAATCCACAGAGCACATGGGGAAAAGTTGCTCTCATGAGAAAAAAGCAATGGAATGTTGAGTTCTTTACCTTGGCCATACATTAGAGTCACTGGAGAGCTTTTAGAAAACACAGTTATTCTGGTCCCATTCCAAGATATTTTCATTCAGTTGTTCTGGGTTGAGATGCAGGCAATGATGTCATTTAAAAGTTTTCTGGGTAGTTCTAATGTATAGTCATGGTTGAGATCCATTTATTCCAAATGCAGAACCTGTAAAGCTCAGGTGAGAAGGAGACTCCTAAGGGTAGGACCAATCAGGAAGGCTTCCCACATGGACAGGCAAGAAAGGGAAAGAGAACTAGGGTGGTAGGCAAGAAAGATATGGAAGATGCCTGATGATGAAGGCTTGAACACCAAGCCCAGGAGCACAAACCTGATCTGATAGACCACAGGAAGAAATGACAGATCCTACAATGGGATCTCAATGCACACCCTCATATTCATAACACTTTTTAATTTACAGGGCGCCTTTGCCTCTAGGATCTTCTTTGATTCTTTTAGCAACAAGATGAAGTAGGCAAGCAGGGAAAACATAAACATATCCATTTTAGCAATGAGGAGATGGATGCTCAGAGAGTTTGACTGACTCAGTAAGAGTAGTGTTTTCAGAAAATTAGTCCAGTGATAGCATGCAGTGTGAATTACAGTGTGGAAACGAGAATTCCAGGAGGTCCCTGAGAAGACTAGTGCCTTCCCATAAATGGGAGGTAATATCAATCCATGGCATGACAGAAGCCTTGAGAAACACAGCAGAGAGAGAATCTAAGAGCCTCCTTACAGCAAAGCCCCTGTATTTGTGTTTGGTGCATGGTACTAATCTTGAACACCAGTAGGCTAAAGGTGGAGCAACCGTATCTATGTTAAGAACTGAGGAGGCTACAGAACATAGAAGATGGAATATACTTGAGCACATGAGCCTGAGAACTTGGCCCACCAGCCAGGGACCCTTCCTGCCCAAGCTGATTTTAAAGGTAAATGAAACTTCTTCTCCATTCCTGATGTTTCCTAGCAAGTGGCGGGAACTCTGTCATCAACAAACTTTGGTCTCTGCCCATCTCCCACCACATCACTCATGTGATTGGTGAATTTAAGAAAAATAACTGAGGATGCTCAGCCAGTCCTCCTAGGAGGACAAGGAGTTTTCCCGAAATGCTGGTCTGAGCAGCCCACGCTCTGAGAAAACCCCTGCCTGTTCAGCACGACATGCTCTGAATGGATGAGCCTCCTTCCATCTGGGGCTTAGAATTAACCAGCCCACAATCTAACCCAACTATACCCATGACCTCCAACTTAGCTGTTAACAGTGATGCATCTGGAACCATCCTTACTCTTCAGTTCATAACTATTTCAGGGCCACAAAGACCAGAGGATTCCTACTCATAGGAAGTTTCCTTAGAGACCCAACAGATGACAACATTATGGATCAAGAACAAAGGGACACTTGGCACAAACCCCATGGCACTGGCAGCTTGGGGTGGGTTTTGACCCCTCTATAGCCACATGCAGGGAAGACACTGGTGACGAGCCTCCAAAGGAGCCCAGTAGCTTCATTAGGGCCAACCACGTGCTCGCTGAGGGAGCCACCTCTACTTCAGCTCTGGGACCCACTCTGGGAGATTCCATCGGCCCCAAGAACCCAATTCTGCAGGCGTTTTGCGCCCATCAAGCTCCTTCATCGAAGCAGCCAAATAGATGATTAGCAGGTTGTATTCCATGATTTTTATTGCACTGAGAAAGTGCAGAAGCCAAGACAAATATTTTAATATTCTTTACCTTGATAAATAGCTTAACAAGGCCCGCTGATTACAGTTTTCTTTTAAAAGGCAAAAATGCAAATGATCTTTTTTTTTTTTTTCTGAGATGAGAAAATTTTGTAATTCTAGTTCCTTCAATAAGGCTAAAGTCTGTGCCTTTTAGGGAGCAAGAGTGGATACTTGTTCTCTACCTTCCACAGGTCTCAAGATTAAATGATCAAGTTTCAATTATGTATATACTCTTTGAGGGACCTTTTGTAAAGTCTTAGATCATTTAGAAGCTACCTCCTGGTACTGGAAAATGTGTTCTCTTCACACTGGTTCACGTGTTCCTCTATTAATACCATCTTCTTTTACCCAAAGCTCTTAGATCACTTTCCGTCCTAAGGAAGATAAGGAACAAGTACACATCTTCAGCCCCAAACACAGTGACGTGATGTCATGGCTCCATAGAGAAAACAGAAATTCAAATTTGGGATTATTGTGGGTTTTGCTTTCTTTTACCATTTTTTTATTTTAAACATTTGCTTTCCATTTACCCCAGTTCATGTCCAGGACCCCACCTTATTAGTCCACTTAGGTTGCATATCTAAATAAACCTGGCTGTCATTCAAATTCATACCAATTTGTCCGGTTTGTGTCTTCTTCTCCCTTCCTACTCCTTGAGGCCCTAGGGGAAGCAGGTAGGATGGGTGGAGGCAGGGTCTTGGAAACTTAGAGGATGAGAATTTGAGCAAGAATCAGTGCTCACTACAAGTGTATTCCTAGGAGTGAGGTGGCTGGATGTGTAAGGGGAGAGAGCTCGCATGAAAGTCAGTGCTAAGTAGGGGGGACATGCTATCCTAGTTCCTTCCCTCTTTCTTCCACATAACGAGGCCCTGGAGGAGGATTTTGTTCCACAGCAGGAAGACACTGTCACCACTTGCAGAGTTCAGAGCCCTTGGCACCACGGTACTTAAATTTCCCCCTTCCCTCTCTTCCTAGGTTTATCCATCAGTCAGTGTCAGGTTCAAACCTTGCCTCCTCCAGAAACCCGCCCGCTAGGAGCAATCACCCCTTCAAGAATAAAGTTCCATCTGCCAAGAAGCACCGACTCAGCCCTACAGGTGACACCAACATCTGATTTAGCTATTTGAAGGATTTTTCCAGACAAAAACAAGACAAAATAGAAAAATGACAATAAAAAAAAGAAGGAACAACATGAGTTCAGATTATGCTACTTTCAAATGAAAACAAGAGACTAGAAATAACTGCGAATTGTGGAGGAACATCATGATTCATCTAGCTCTGAAATAAATAAATTCTTCTTAAAAAAAAAAAGAAAAAACATTTCTAACAAGCCTTCCATGCTGGTCCTACTTGAATCCTTGTGACGAGAGAGGAAGCAATTCCTCTCCCCAGATCACTTCTGGAACATCTCTGAAAGTCAGTATCAATTCCATAGGTTGGCTTATAGTCTCTTTCCTCATGTGATAATGGAATGGAAAGACATCAAGCTGACCTCTTCCATTTATCCTTTCATACCATCTACCTCTGTACAATGTCCATAAAGAGTGCCAGTATGCTGATTCTATTCATCAACTAGCTCAAGCTATCTAACCACTAGCACCTACTTAGTACAAATGTTCAACCAGATGGATGAAACTTCAACAAGCCAAGTCCTCCCAGGCACCTGTAGTCTTATTGCCTTATAATTAGACACCAAAGCTATTTGTGCATTCATCCATTCATTACTTTCTCTAGGAATATCTATAATATGCCAGGTACTGTTCTCCAAACTAGGGGTACAGCAGAAAACAAAAGAAGCCAAGTCCCTGTCCTTTCCTAGAGTCTCTGTTCTCATGAGACAAACAAGAAATTATAGCTATACATATACAACAATGTAGTGATAAGTGTTAGAGAGGAAAATAAAGTAGTATCAATAGACAGACAGTGACTGAGGATTTGTATTCCAGGTGCTAAAAGAAAGTAGAAAGAGTGACATTTGGAGAGAGACCTGATTCAGTGAAGAAATGAACTACGTTAGTATCTGACAGAAGCAGGTTTCAGCAGGAGGGAACGCCTAGAGCCAAGGCTGAGGTAGGAAGCATGTTAGATGAATAAAACCAAGGCCTATGCATCTAGAAAACCATGAGCAAGAAGGAGGAAGAGAAGAAATGAGGTCAGGGATGAGACAGGGTTCGATCAAGGATGGTAGTGTGTTGCATCCACTGTTGGTGTGACAAAGAGCCACTGAAGGGTTTTGAAGAAAGTCACAGTCTGATGTGAGTCTCACAGTGATGAAACTGGCTGCTCTGCGGTGAGTAGAACAGATTGCTCAGGACCCAGAGTGGAGGCTGGGAGCCCAGGCAAGAGTCTCTCTTGCTTGTTCCTGCTGCTTCCTTTGTATCATCTTCCAAGCTCACTTGCAATCTGTTCCAGGGCAGACTGTTCTGGTCTGTCTGGAAACCCCACTGCCTGGCTCCAGGCAACCTTCTAGGGCCCAAAACAGCTTCTCCATATTCCCTTCACGATGCTTTCCTTTCCTTTGTAATGCAAGCAAATACGCCCATACCATTGTTTCCTAGAAACCATACCCTTCCCACAAAGGTTCAACCTGCCCTTACCCACAGTCCTCTCCTTTTCAGATGGTACTAGCAGACAAACTAACCTCATACAGTGATTCTCACTTAAGTGGCTAGTGTAACATTATTGCCTATTCGAGGGGCATTTTTTCAGCTCCTGTTCCAAAAAACTGGACCTCTAGCAATGCCATTTCAGAAATCACAACAGACTTTGCACAAATGCAAAGACTCTCGCAGGATGCTAAGCTCTTTGGAGCAGTATAAGAAAAAAAGTGATACCATCTCTTTCAAATTTGAAATTTCCTCAAATTACATGAAGAACATGGAAATCATCCAATGCCTGGGATGGCAAAGCTGTAAGAGGCTGTTTAATGGAGCCAACCCATTTTAGAGATGAGGGAACAGAAATCTCCAAGTTGGAAGGCATCAGCAGGAAACCCACAGGACTGGTTTGTCCTAACCTCTGAAAGTTGCAAAATACTTTGGGAATGGATAGAACGCTGTGGATAACTTTGTCATCATTATTATTCTGCTATTTATGTTCCAGGGAGCATTTCTCCATCTTCTCCAACCTCTTCCTTTCTGTGGAAACTACCTTTGATGGCTCAAAACTCACTTGGCTTCAAAAGCCAAATCCCTAAAACATGAGCAGATCTAATCCTATAGATCTGCATTTTGATTCACCCCCTCCAGCATACCCCACTCCCAAAAACAAGAGCTGATGTGGCTTGGGAAAACATGGATAGGTCTAAGCACTAGTCCCTAACACCAATCACTGAGATCACTAAGCTGGTTATCCACGTCATGTTACCCAAGACATTTAAGAAGACATGCATTTGCTCAAAAGCATCAGAGATAGAGAGGAAAGACTCTTTATTTGCCTTTTACTGGGGCTCAGGTTCAGTATGGGTGCTGGTAACCTTAGTGAATTTTGTTCTTCTCGACAGAGAAGGAAGGATTCCATATTCTAGAGCCTGAGTGATGATGACACCACTGAAGCAGCAGATTAAATATTTTTGTGATTCCATAAGCAGAAAACAAACTGTTCATGAATGACAGGCACTGCACAGATGCCACCATTAAATAATTAAAATAAAGTAGAAATTAAAAATAAACAGTGGGAAATGATTTGAAACACACACAACCAAAGGAAGCAGAAAGAGTAACTTGGGAATGAAGAAGTGAGTAAAATTAGATTTGAGTCATTTCTACATTCAATTGCATCTAGATTAACTGTCTGTCTTTCTCCCATTGTCAGCATGAAATAAACAATACCTTCAACTGAGAAGCAAGTGTGAAACTAATGCAGCTGCATGGCGCCTCTCTTGATGGGCAGGGAAGAACCCAAATTTTGCTGATTAGAACAAGACAGGCAGACATAAAGTAAGATACAATGAAAGGAAAATGAAAACGGAATTTGTAATAGTCAGCAAATGCTGTGTAATGAATAATCAAAGATTCTCAGTAACACAACAATAAACATTTACTTTTCTCCTATTTGTGGGTCAGTTGTGAATTTGCTGATATATCCTGGACTTGACTAGGTGGCTCCACTTCTAGCTGCAGATCAGGCTGGGATTGGTATGTCTCAACTGTTGTTCATGCTCTGTCTATTCCACATGTACTATTCTGGGAGATAGGATGAAACAGCAACAGGAATGAAGAGGAAGCTTCACTCGTGGTAATGACAGAAATCTCATAAAGGTAAGTGGAAACACAAAAAAACCTCTGGAGCCTTAACCTGGACCTGGCACACTGTCATGCTTACCCTCATCCCATTAGCCAAGTGCCATAGTCAAGATGTACACTGTACCCACTCTACTAACTGGTACCACAAAGTCACAAGGGATAGGCTGTGGATATGGAATGCCGACGCAGGAGATCAGGAAGAACTGCAAACAGTAATTCACTCTACCATGGGTTTGATTTACCATGATACTTTTCAAAGCAAAACGCATCTCAGGTCCTTCAAAATGACTTGGCAAACAATGGCCCACAAGCTACATTTAGTCTACCACCTGTTTTTTATGTTCTGCAAACTAAAAATGGTTTTTACATTTTAGATGACAGGGGAGAAAAAAAGTCAAAAGAGTAATGATTTGGGGGGGCACATTAAAATTATAGGACATTCGAATATCAGTGTCTATAAATAAAGTTTTATTAAGACATAGCCACACATTTGTTTATGGATTAGCTATGCTGCTTTTGCAATACAATGGCTGAGTTGAGTAGTTACAAAAGACAATATGTGGCCTGCAAGGTCTAAAATATTTACTAGCTGACCGTTTAAAGAAAAGAAAGAGATCTTGCCATCTTCAATAACATAGATGGGCCTAGAGAGTATAATGCTAAGTGAAATAAACCAGTCAGAGAAAGGTAAATCCCTATAATTTCACTCATATGTGAAATTTAAGAAACAAAACAAAATGAACAAAGAAAAAAAGAGATAAATGCAAAAACAGATTCTTAAATACAGAGAACAAAACTGGTGGTTGCCAGAGGAGAGATGGTGAAATGGATACCCAAAACTAATACAAACGTATGTCAATTATACCTCAATTAAAAAAAAAAAAAGTTTGGGGCGCCTGGGTGGCTCAGTTGGTTAAGCGATTGCCTTTGGCTCAGGTCATGATCCCGGAGACCTGGGATCGAGTCCCACATCGGGCTCCCTGCTTGGCAGGAAGCCTGCTTCTCCCTCTCTCACTCCCCCTGCTTGTGTTCCCTCTCTGGCTGTGTTTCTCTCTGTCAAATAAATAAAATCTTTAAAAAAAAAAAAAAAGTTTGCTGACCCTGGTCTAGACCACTTCTGTCCAATAGAAAAATAATGTGAGCCACATATGTAACTTTACATTTTCTAGTATGAACACTGTGATACTATGATTTAAAAATAAGAAATATATATATTTGGTCTTCATTCCATTTCTGGCACAGAGGTTCTAAAACTTTTGGAATTTTCACCAGGTGTTATACAGAAGTGTTGAATCACTATATCATACACTTGAAACTAATATTACACTGTATGTTAACTGGAAAATAAATAAAAAACTTTAAAAATAATAATTAAAATTAAACTCTTGAAATTTTCAAAGTGATAAGAGCAATGAAGATGTCTTGATATTCACAAGCCCCTTTCAACCACCAGTTTATGCTAATGAGGTGACTTTTGGACTGCACCTAAAGATGGAGGCTAGTTGCCAGAGGAAGTTGGAATTTTCAGTCTCACTCCCACTAAACTCCAGGGAGGGGGTCAGGTCTAGAGATTCAATCAATTGCCAATAACCAATGATTTAATTAATCATGCCTATGTAATGAAGTCTCCCTAAAAATCCAAAGGACAGGGTTCACAGGGAGAACACACGGAGATTTGGAGAGAGTGGTGTTCTCCAAGAACAAGGAAGCTCCAAGACCTTTCCCACATACCTCGCTTTATGTGTCTCTTCTATCTGACTGATCCTGAGTTACAGCCTTTTGAATAAACTGGAAATCTAGGGGCGCCTGGGTGGTTTAGTTGGTTAAGCGTCTGCCTTCAGTTCAGGTCATGATCCCAGGGTCCTGGCTCCTTGTGTAGGGAGTCTGCTTCTCCCTCTCCCTCTGCCTGCCACTCCTCTGCCTGTGCTCTCTCTCTCTGTCAAAGAAAAACAAATCTTAAAAAAAAAAAAACCTGGCAATCTTGTAAGGAAAATGTTTCTCTGAGTCCGGTGAGCCACTCTAGAAAATTAACCAAACCCAAGGAGGGAATGGTGGAAGCCTCCTCTCAACAGCCAGTCAGTCAGAAGCACAGGTGACCAGCTGGATTTGTGATGGGCCTCTGAAGTAGGGGTAGTCTTGTGGGACTGAGCCCTTGAACTGCAGGATCTGATGCTATTTCTAGGTAGCCTGTCAGAACTGAGTTAAATATGTGGAACACCCAGCTAATAACAGAGAATTGTTTGGTGGTGTGGAAAAACCACCCACACTGAAACTGGTGTCGAATTCTGCACATTAAAAAAGGAAAAATAAATAGGTAAAATCAATTGTAATAATCTCTCTAATCAAATATATTCAAAATAGTACATTATGAAAAAATTAATGAGATATTTTACATTCCCTTTTCACCCTGAGTCTATAAAATCCGATGTGTATTTTATACTTACAGCACATCTCATTTCAGACTAATCATATTTCAAGTGATCAATAGCCATCTGTGGCTGATGGAAACCATACAGGAAAGCAAATATGTAGACCACTTTTATCTCCCCGTTGAGAAGCTGAATCCTGGTTTTTTTCCCCCTAAATCTCTTCTTAAATCAACATTTTCCAAATAATCTCTCATCTTGAATGACTATAGAATATATATCTATAGCCAACATTATGCTATCTCGTGCCTTGAGAAGAGCCGTACCCAACAGCAGATGCTCAAAATTGTTTTTTGGATAAATAAATACATGAATGAATGAGGTACTCATCCGTATCATGTTTCTGGACTCATTCTCTAGTTTCTCCCTGTGTTTGATTCCTGTCCGTCTAATTAAACAGTCTGCTCCTTAAATATGATGACCAGGTATTAAACCAACCCTCCTGCAGGTAACAATTATAAACTGGAAAATATCTTCAAGACTTCTACATAAAGCTATGAAGAACAAGAGGAAATGTAAAGGAAGACTACCCTTGGGAGAAAGAATGGCACTGGGTCAATTCTCCACTTTTATATTTTTTAACCTGAAGGCAGACTTCTGTCAGCAGCAAGTAGAAGAGCTAAAATTTGGCAGGAACCCCATGATTTTAATGACTTGAAAAATCAGAGGACAGAATTCAGGGTATCCCTAGTTGCTGGAAAAGACAAGAAAGTAACCCTAAAGGAAATGAGCTTAGGAGGGGGAGCCCTATGTATTAGATGTAAATTCTGCTCAAATCTCTGGATGTCCCCTAAACACCACAATGTGTGGGACAGACATGAAGAAGGCCAGCTGAGACTTGAATGGGACAGAGTTTAGAGTTTTAATTCAGTGGAGTTAAACTTCCTACTTTAAAAGAAAAAAAATATGAGGAATTAAACAGAATAATCCAGAGTGTCTACAATATATCATTTAGAAAGTCCAGGATACAATCCAAAAAGACTAGACACTTCAATCCTCCATATCTTCCTGGAGAATTCCTTCAAGATCAGTGAAAATAATCAGTTTTATTAAGAAGTGATTCTTGCACTCATCCTTAATCACTCCTTCCTTTGCCCAATCTCTGAGCCTAGGGCATTCTGTTCTGTTATGGTACATATCTCAATTGAGAATAATTTATTTCTTCATTAATTCTGTCCCTCATTACACTATGAGCTGTACAAAGGCATAAACCTGACCTAGTCCCTCTTGGCATCCCCAGTTCCAAGCCCCAAAGAAAGTGTCCAGTACATGAGTGTTTTGCATGAAGGGACAGAAGGAAAATGAGAGACATTTTCTTTTCCTGAAAATGAACATCTAAAAATTTTGTAAAATCCCTTTGACTCAGATGTGAATTTTCCCTAATTCTCACAAAACTGGGGTTTTGGGTAATATTAATAGTTCACATTTCTAGAACATTTATAATTTGCACAGCACTGAACATAATTCTACTGAATCCTTTCAACAACCTAATTATGTATTATTACCCCAATATTACAGATGAGAAATCTAACGATCAAAAATATTAACTTCTCCAAGATCTCTGGCATATGACTAAAAATGAACAGAACTTTGACCCAAACCTAGGTCTTTGGACTTAAGCTTTGTTTTGGATTGTTTTTACAACACAGAACATTATCTGAGGATAAATTACGCTCACTGCCTCCTCATGTGGGCAAAACTTAAGTGCTTCTCTCCCACAGATATGCCAGCCATCATTAGCTCTGAATTTTCTACCATGACCTGGTAGGTGTACCAGAAGTGGAAACTTTCAGAGGCCCAGGCACCAGCAGCTCTTACCCTAAATCCAAGATCCCCAGATAGGACCTGGCTCCCTCATCTCATGAGGCCAGTACTGCCCTCCAGCTTAGCTGTGCAGAGGTGACTTAATTTTCCTCTGATTCTTTCTACCACTCAGCTCCATACCTGACAAGCTCACAAAAGGAGGCTTCAACGGAGAATGGAATGGGAGAGAAGTCTTAATGGATAGTTAAGTGGATATACAGAGGGGAATACAGAGTGGATATACAGGGAATACAGAGTGGATATACAGTGGATATACAGAGCCAAGTGTTTGATACAGAAAGATTTCATAAAAAAAAAAACTGCCAAGGTAGGAAAGTCCATAGTTTACTCCTAGAGTTTAAAGAAGTCGCATTACCACCACCACCTCCTCTATGGCCTCCTTCCAGCCACATCTTCCATTCACCTTGAACATGAACCTGAAACATGGCTTTACATCAGACAGATAGCTTTGGAGGACAAGGGCAACATCTCCAGCTACTGATGCAAAGTCAAAGCAAGTACCTGAGACCATCCAGTCAGTTTCATGCCCACCCCTACCAAGGAGCTGCCAACTGCATCTGTAGTTCACATGCCTCCTCTGCAGGGCTCTATCCCAACAGGAGCCCCAAAACTTCAGAGAACATCTTGAAAGGACCAGTCGTTTCAGGAAAATGTCTTTCTGGTCATCAGGACCTGCCTGTATCAGAATAACTGCAGACAATTTAAAAAATGTTCTTCTCCTATGGTAATCTTATTCCTCAGATATAGAATGGCTCTTTAAAAGAACACAATTCCCAGGCTCTATACCAGAGTCAAGCCTGCAATTACCCAGGCAAGGCTGGTTGGGAATCCCAGCACTGGAGTATCCTATTTGCCAGACTCAACCTCCAGCTGGCCCCCTGCAGGTCTCCCCTCCGCTCCCCTCAACCTCCAACTGGCCGCTCTGTGGATCTCCCCTCAAGCTCTGCTCCCCTCAACCTCCAGCTGGCCCCTCTATGGGTCTCCCTCCAAGCTCTGCCCCCCTCAACCTCCAGCTGGCCCCCTGTGGGTCTCTCCCAGGTCTACTCCCCTCAACCTCCAGCTGGCCCCCCTGTGGGTCTCCCCCAGGCCCACTCCCCTCAACCTCCAGCCAGAAGATCTCCCCCAGTTCTGCTCCCCATAGCCACCAAACCTTTCAGGGTTTCCTCTTCAACACACCTGTTCAATGTTTGAAAAATAAAAGCCTTCATCTTCCCTAAGTCTTTTCTTTTTAAGACTAAAAGGAACATTACAGCAAGAAAAAGAATGATTTGCCTGCTAGGAGCCTCCAGAAATTAGTCTCAAAATAGTATTTCCTGCAGGGATTTTTTTATTATTATTCAGAAATGAAGTGTGGAAAGTATAGAAAAAACTCAAATTGATTTGTTTTACCTATGTATCAATGTATTCAAAATGCTGAGGAATTTTTGGGGGGGTCTCAGAGTCAATTTTGTTTTAGCAAGTGACCCTATGGAAAACAAAAACAGGAAGTGGTTCAGGCAGACCCATGAATTGCCACCACTCATTTGAAGGGTCTGGACTCCTGGCTTTTCTCAGTAGGGAAGTGAAGGGGCCCCATCCTTCAGAGGCAGCCTTCCTTCCGGGCAGAGCCATAGCAGCGGAAGGGGAGATGTCCAGCTTCCTCGTCAGGGCTGGGCTCTGAATATGGGAAAAGGGATCACCTGTAGATTCATGTCCTGGGAACCTAATTGGAGTGGAAAGCTGAGAAGGACAGTCAGAGGCTGCAGTGTTCCAACCATCTCATCCCTCAGTCAGGGCCTGGGCATGTGAGAATTAGTCAGCTCAGGAAAGGAAGACTTAAAAGGCATCACTGCCTGGGGGCAGTGGTACAACATTAAACACAGGCGCTTACACCTTAGACTGGATTTATCCTTCCCTTGGTCAAGCACTGGGCCAGCAGGTCACAGTGGGGTAACGGGGACGGCAGGAGGGAAGAGCGGGGTGGGGGGGGCAGGTTTCCCCAGTGGGCATCCCCGTCATGTGCTCATCACATCTTCACAAGTCTGATCTTTAGCAGGGACTTAGTATCAAACATAACTAATGTTCAATCACCCTTGGTGGAGACAGTTGGTACAAAACTGCTGGATCTCAAAATTGTGTTACTGCCTGAGAGAGAATTCCTGCCATGAATATGGGTACTTTCCACCTAATATTTTCAGTCTTCAAACTCTTTTTCATGCTTTCTTCCAACTTAAGTGTCAGAAAATCCAGTTCTATAGACATAACTACTATTATAGTAGTCCCCTCTTATCCCTGGGGGACATGTTCCCAGATCCCTAGTGGATGTCCAAAACCACAGGTGGTACCGAACCCTATATATAGACGATAGTGTTCCCATACATACATACCTCTCATCAAGCTTAATCTGTAAATTAGGCACAGTAAGAGATTAACAGTAACTGATAACAAAATAGAAAAATTATAACAATATGTTGTAATAAAAGTTATATGAACGTGGCCTCTCTATCTCAAAATATCTTGCACTGGATTCAACTTTCCTCTTCTCTTGACGTGAGATGATCAAACGCCTACGTGATGAGATGAAGCGAGGGGAGTGATGTAAGATCGTGATGGAGCATCGGGCTACTATTGACCCTGTTTCCTGACTGTGGTTGACTGCGGGTAACTGAAACCACAGAAAGAAAAACTGCAGATAAGGTGACACAACTGTATTCCATTTTACAGATTAATAAAGTAGAGGTACAAAATTTGTATCACTACCAAAAGTGGCAGAGGTAGAAAGTAACAGCTGGGACACAGACTTCTAGTACCTACCTCTAGTCCAAGCCCTTTTCAAAAGATGACCTTCTTCACAAAGTCTAAAAGGACTACAAATCAGAGCACTCTGAGACCCAGGAGCCTCAGGCCCTCCACACTCAAGAATGCCTATTCTAAAAGTCTTACCTTTCCCGTGGTTAGCTTGCTTTGCTTCTGAGAACTGCCTGGGGTCATAGCCTCAATGGATGAGCAAAATCCTAAGGAGAAAGAAGCTGGCCCCTCCTCTTACCATCAGCCAATCTCATCCAAGATGTCTGGATTTGCAGGCTCAACAACACGACTCACACATTAAGAGGACCTCCCCTCTGCAGTCAGCGGCAAGAGCTAAGAGACTCGGAGGCCCTTCAACCCTGGGAATATTTAACACGCAAGACTGAATGGGAAGGAGGGAGTGCCAGCTTAGGAAACTAGAAAAAAGAGAGGTCAGAAATAAAAACAATCAAGGAAGGAGCTCAACCCCATCACACCCCACCTAACCCTGGGGAAACAGAGATAGGCATGCTTTCAAGCTTCCCTGTGGCTGTTCATTTTGACCTGATTCCTGCAATCTCTTAGTGAAAATCTCAAGGTTAAACCAAGAGCGGAGGTGAGGGAGGAGGAATGATGTTGTGGCACGGGACCTGGCAGCGGGACCCGGAGAAGGCTGGAGAATGACAGAGGCAGCCAAGGAGATCCTGAGTCACAGACACCTTACTAGCCAATATGGTGACCTTGTATAAATCATAAAGAAACGGCCTTTGCTTTCTCAAGACACTTTATGGCCATCTGCTGGAAAACAGTCATAATGGTGATATAAACATGGGATGACTAGGAACGTGAGTGGTGCTTCCTGGGTCATCCAGGCACAGCGCTCAACCACGGGGGCCCCATACCTCTGTGGCAGTCAGGGGTAAGGCACGGCTGTGTCATCCATCAGGGGGCAGCACCTGGAACCTGGAGAAGCTCAGCGCCCCCTCTTAGGGTCTCTTCCAGTCCTCACTCAGAATAAGGACATCTGGTCCCACAACAAAGGGCACAGCTATATGAGGACAATGAATCCAGGAACCGTGAGGTCATCTTTCTGATTACATCAGTTCTTGCCAACCTCTTCCTCTCTCCAGCCTAGGCTGCTGTACAGACACTTGCCTCTGGGCTCACTCTGCCGTTCCAGCCTCCATTGCAAAGGCAGAGCGAGAGACACTCAAGGGACAAGACGCTTCATCTGGATATGATTCCCCAGGGCCAAACACTGTTCATTCTTTTCTACAAGCATACTTCTCTCCTAAAGGAATGGAAAAGAAGGGCTCTTTGGGGACCTGGGACCAGCGATGCATCGGAACTTAGAAATGAAGAAACCAATATGTGACAGAGTAGGAGGGCATCTGGGGCTCAAGTAGGGCAGACCCCTGGTGAAACTAAGGCACGTGGAAGGGAAAAGCCATGCTTCAGTCCCCATTCTCTACTGGTGAGGAGCCAGGATTAAGTCATCTCCTAACTCCCTGACCAAAGCTCACCCCTGAAAACTACATTTTGGGGCTTTAAGCTACAATAGGCAGTAGAGCTCCAGGACAGACAGGTCGGGCTTGCAGGTTCACAGAAGCCATAAGCAGGAACCAAACAATTGTGCCTCGGGCCTCCCCAGCCCACCTGCCAACAGACACGCATGTGGTCCTATAAATGCATCCAAACAGAAACGCGCCCCCCCGCCCCGGACACCAGCCACGCACAGGCAGATACGTACAACACATGTCTGCAGAGGGGACTTAAATAACACAAGCTCCATTTACTGAGCTTCTTCCATGGGCCAGTTTCTGTACTGGGGGATTTAGAGGCATTCCCTCATTCTCCTCCCACCCATCCCACCACTGAACCCCACTTCACAGTTAAGGATGCTGGAAAAGACTAAGTGACTTACCAAAGATCACACACATGCTAAGTGTCGGAGTGAGGTCTCAAACTGCCTGCCCCCAAAGCCCATGTCCTTCCAATTGGACCTGACTCCATATATAAATATATATGCACACACAAGCAACATATATAACATATGTATGTTTTAATAATGACAACAGATCATGGTAATATCATGGCGATGTATAATGATGATATAATGTAATGATAATGATGATGATGGTCATAATCATAGCTCTCTATCTAAGGTCCTGTTCTAAACCATTCATTGTTCTAAGCCCCTTCCATGAATTTACGCATTTCATCTTCAGAGTAAAAGTCTGAATTCAGTACCGTTTTGTAGAAGAGAAACTACAGCCCAGAGAAGCTGAATACACTTCCCAAGGTTCCCCAGCTGGTAACTGGGAGAGCCCAGATGTGATCTCATTCATCAGGCTTCATGTACTTCAGGAAGAGCAGCTCTGGCCAGGCCACCCCAGAGCTCTGGATTCAGCCCTGAGGGTGACCCCTCCATCCCTCTGAGCAGGCTCTCCTGGGAGGCATCCCTCCGGCAAGCCCTCTGTCCCAGGCACCAGCTCACCTTCACTGAACTCGCAGTTCCAGCCAGCTAGCTCAGAAGCAGGGCTCAGACTCTCCTGGGAAGGGAGCAGCAAGGACAGGAAGCAAGGCCCCTGTGGAAGTTCCATGTCCCCATGGAAGGGGCCAGGCTACTTGTTCAACAGCTGAGAGCTTTGGCACTCCAGAGCGCAAAGGCACGAGGCCATTTTCTAGGCAGCCAAGGACTGTCCCTGTGCTGCACCCGGTGGCTTGTTCCCTTCACCCCACCCCCCCGCCATCACTGCACCTGGCCCCCCAGGCTGTCTGTCCCAATGGGTCCCCCCCTTTCTCCCCAACAGCTCCTCTCCCAGCCTCTCTCTTTCAGTAGATCAATCCATTTTGCATGAGCACAAGAGCGAGGAAGAGATCAAGCTACAGAGACTGAATGCACCACTCGATAAGAGAAGCAAGAACCACCATCTGCGGCACAAGGGGGTGTGGAGGGGATAATAGCCCAGACCTGTGTTCTGTTCTGCCGCACAATGGGCCGCATTGAGCACGCGCCCTCCTGGTCTCTAATCTAGCAGGAAGGGCACATGTGCAGTCTATTAGCATTTATTTTCCCTTTCTGCATTGTACTGATAACCCAGTTTCTGACCCAACCTCTCGCTTTTCTTTTCACTCCACATTATAATTCTGCTTTCTTAAAATCCTATTCAGCTACATTAAAAAAAAAAAAAAAAAAACTCTAACTCTGTCTTTTGAAAGCACATCAGTTTTGTTTTTTTTTTTCCAGCTGAACCAAGGTGACTCCTACAAAGGACTTACCATTCTGGATAGTAATGGTGGTTCAAGAGCTAAGGGAGAGGTAGCATTCTTCAGGTCGTATTTATAAATTCACTAATAGAAATCAACATAAAGGATGAACCTGGGCAGCAAAACACACAGCTGTCACAGAAACCGAATACCCCAGACAGGCAAAATATTCCCCATCAGCTCTCCCTTCCAAAGAGCTTCAAACTGAGCACATCACAGGCTGATCTGCACTAGACTGTCCTGTGAGCACCCAGTGGTTCCCCACCATTATTTGCCTTTTATTCGTTTTTAACAGAATTTTCCCAAAGTAAAACAAAGAGTTTAATTGATGGTTAATGATTGTGAAAACAGACATTTCATGAAACCCTCTTAAGCTCTTCCGAGAAAACTAGCAAATTGCTTGTAATCATAGAAAGTGGCATCTTCTGCAGCCAATGCCTTTTGTTCATTGGAGCCTCCCAGACAGGAGTTAAACATTGATCACTGGAATGTTCTAAAACAACAACTGGATAAATGAGGAGATGGCCGGGCTGTGACCATGGTAGAGGTTGCCGTCTGAGCCTGAGTTTTATGCCATGCATGTGCTAGTTGGTGTTGTCTATTTATATTCCTTCTGTGACTTAAAAATAACCCAACAACATAATAAAATGAATAGGCATTTCTAACCCAGGGGAAATCTCCTGGGCTTCATGGCTCCACTCTATGGTTGTGGAAACATGAAGAGAAATTCTGATTCATATCTTCATCTTAGGGAGTAATTTCTCACAGAAGTCTGACCTCTTGCCACCCTTGAGAAATATAAAAATCTCCAAGAAATTGGCCACATATATGAGAGAACAAGAACATGAGATGAGTACCCCCCTGATTTTGACCCAGGCTGGCTATTTCTTCTCCTGGAAGCCCCCAGCTTCCAAGCACAGAAGTGTGATGAGGCTGAAGAACAGGATTTCAGAGGCCTTCCAGCCTAACTCTGGCATCCTCTGGTCAAGGGAAGTGGAGGAGAAAGCGTTCTGGTTGTGATTGACAAGGAAGAGCTTGACACTTGCACTATTACTACTTCCACGCAGTCAGGTAGCCCTGGGCACATGACCCTAAAGGCCAAATCATCAATACTTAGATGTTCGATCATCCCGTCAGGCGTGAAGGCTTTGGTTGACACTAGCATTCACCTTCTCTTCACCCTGCTCTTAGGAACCCGTCTGGGAAATAAACAGAGAACAAGGAATGTGCTGGGTTATGGTATGACATGACCAGGCCCAAAGAGGGACCAGACACTGGCCGTCAGGTCTCCCCATAGGCCTCTTTAGAACTGGAGACTGAGCCAAGGCTGGCAATCAGGAAAAGGGGCTGGGGAAATGTCCTCGCCACATGCCTGCTCATAAGGATGGTCTACAGAAATCTCGATTGGCCCAGTCTCAAATTCAGAGGCCTACAGAGGCCAGGCAGGTAATGCAAATGAGTGAAATGGGCCGAGGAAGAACCTTCTGTGGCCAACCAGACAGTAGGGTCCTGGCCCAAGGGCAGCCGTAGCTCAGTACTGTTACCAAGTGTGTTGCTAGACAGGATTACGAATCCTGTGTTGCCAGACAAGCCAGACTTCCAGGAGACACAGAACATCTATTGTGTTTAATGCTGTCAAATAATTCAAAAATTTCTAAAACATTGTGCAGGCCAGATCTGGACCTCAGACTGTTGGTGGGTGACTTTGTTCCAAAGAACATTAAATCCATGATCTCTATCATTACCAAGCATCTCCCCAGTACCTGTGGGCCAAGAACTTGTTTCTCTAGTGAAATGAGGTAAATGATTCTGCCTCTCTGGAGCTCGGTGCCCCCTGTGTAGAAGACATTTACTTCCCAACTACAATTACAGACATTTTCTTTCAGGATTTTTTCAGGTATTCAGAGTGTCCTAAGCATCAGGGATAGAATGCTGGTAGTCAAGGGACTTACTCTAATGCAGCTCACATGCTAATTGGGAGGATGAGAAGAGAGGCATAAAATATATCTCCATCCATCCATATATGCATACATAGACCTGCAGAAGCACACACATATGTACATGCATACGTACCCATGAATATCACACACACACACATACACACGCAATGACGTGGTGGGTGGACTGAGGTATAGGTGGTAAGAAAAAGCAATAGGATTTGCAAATTGTTTGGACATGGAGAATAAAAGAAAAAAAATAACTTCAAAGATGGTGCTTAGACTTGTGGCTTTAAAGTGCTATATGAGGGGGACTGAAGCATGAGGAATTTAAGGGAAGAATCAAGAGTTCTATGTTGAACTTGTCGAGTCTGGGTTGTGCGTTAGACGCCCAGTGGCAACATCATATATGACTCCGCACACTATGCCTATGAAAACAGATCCACACTGGATGGTCAATGGCACAGGAAGTAGATCAAAAATCTATAAGGTTACTTGCAATAATGCTGATATTCACCGTATCTAGCAGTATCAGGGTTAATGCTCTATATCATCAGCATCCCAATCACATCATCCTCACAGATCTGGGACAATTATTCCTATGATTTTAGGATACAGTTATGGGAAATCTGCCTCTTTAAGATTTGATGGGTCTGCTTAGACATCTTACAGAAGAAAGTATTTCTGTCCTTCATTAGGATTCAGCCTTGGAGTTAACATTCCTTGCTTCACCGTCACAAGCCAAACCCAAGTCACAGGAGGTGACCTTGCCACCATGAGCTATGGATAAAGAAGAGCTAAAGTATAAAGAACAAGCCTTGCCAGCCTGCCTGCCTGTCTTTAGATGCACACCTCCTACACACATTGGGGTGCATGACTGCCTGGGATCATGAAGAGCTACACATTTATCTCCATTAATTTAAATTATTATTACTATATTATGAAAAGTGCCTCACTCACTTTGGCATGATACCCCTGCCCACGGTGCTTCGACATAACGGAGCCCAGGGATCTACAGTAACTGCAGCGCCCCAGCAGCAGCTGTGAAGTTTGACAAAGCACACACTCACCACTTCCACTGTTTACTGAGCCCTTCTGCCCTCCAAGGTACCCTGTTGGTGCCGAGTGATTTCTCAGCACTTCTCCCAAAGGACGTTATGGGATGTTAAGGTACCATGTTCGGAAATAGAAAAAGCCCTAAACTCAAACAAAGAGAAATTGAGCCCCTAGAAGAAATGAGACCCTGGACAGAGTAAAAGGTGCTCTGGTGTGAAATGGGAGGTAAATACTGGGGATCATTCAGACTAGTCATCCCTGATTACAGAATGAAAAATGAAGAGGACCCTCTACTTTGTGAAACTTCTCTCCCTCCCCTTGTAGGTTTCTAGCTTGAACAGGAAAATGCAGGGGATGTCCTGGTCTCCATCATGCTGCAGACCTGGTTTGAACCATTGCTGAAAGTCAGAGAGAAAATATTTGCTATATTAAACCCCCCCTGACCAAAATCAGCCCATTCAGATTAATATTGCCTCCCGATATTGCTTCCCAAATGCTAGGAGTGATGACCTGAAAAAATGAGAAGCTTTATTTAAGAATGTTGATGTCCAAATCTATATGGATGGATCTTTGGATGTCAGAAGAACAAAACAACAATTGGTTGGAGTTTAATAATCTTTCACTGTTCAGAGATGAAACCTGCTATTTCCCACAGCAAAGACTTCTAGAGAACTGTGCTACAAAACACAGATGTTGGGTTTAGAATGCATAAAATCACAGAGGAGGGTCACCCCAATGCTAACAGCAGAAGGAGCCAGATAAGCTGCCAAATTGTAGTGTTAAGCCCATCAGAGAGCTGAAGATGTCAATTAGCCTACATGAATTAAATTTCAGAAAGCAATGAGCCCCTCCTTGGGGAGTAAAGAACCACAATTGCTCTCATCCTTGGCAGAGTAGTAGTAGAAGAAGGAATTCAATATAGACAAAGGTAAGGAGAAACCAGCTAAACATTTTAAAAGTCTCTCATGGCCACATGTGACCTAGTGAGATAGGAAGTCCATGGCATCCCTTCTACAGGGTAACTCTGCACCCTGTGGAGTAGTATATTAAAGGCTGGGGGCAAGGAAGAGACCTGAAAGAGATGTCCCCTCCCAAAGCACAGAGGACCCTCCTTGAGCACAAAACAGGGACCCACTGCAAGAGGGCAGAGCAAGAGAGCTGAGAACATCTGTCTGAGACATCCTGGACTTACATCTGGTGCCCAGGAATGGGCCACTAAAGGCTGGGACTGGGGCAGGCAGGAGAATCAGGACAAATCCCTACAAAGACTCTGAGGGGCTTCACCTGGTTCACTGGAATAGCCCTCCAGAGGCTGAGAACAGGGAAGTAGGACAGAAAGAACCTTACCAAGGAACAGAAAAGCAGCAGCAGGACAGGAGAAAACAGAGAATTCTCAAGGGACCAAAAAAGTGAGCAGATAGGCTACAAAATGAACAGAATATCTCATGGTTCAGAAAGCTTTAAGTTGAAAGAGAGCTCTTGAATCTCACCTCTATTCAGATCCCCAGCCCTGCTGAAGAGAGAGTCTTGATCACACCCTCAAAGCCATTTAAAGCCAGAAATGAATTAAATCTAACCAGAGCCACAACAAGACCAGGCCCAACTCAACTGCATAGTGGATTTTCTCCTCATCCTATTCTACTAGCCTGACAGAAGGGACTTTCCCTTTTCTAGGCATACAGCTCACTTACTTTAGTCTCTTCTATCCCTTCATACATATATTCTGGTACAGAATTTAAAAAACTAGGGAACACACAGAGACGCAAGAAAATGTGACCCATGGGCGCCTGGGTGGCTCAGTGGGTTAAGCCTTTGCCTTCAGCTCAGGTCATGATCTCAGGGTCCTGGGATCAAGGCCCTCATTGGGCTCTCTGCTCGGCAGGGAGCCTTCTTCCTCCTCTCTCTCTGCCTGCCTCTCTGCCTACTTGTGATCTCTCTCTCTCTGTCAAATAAATAAAATCTTTAAAAAAAGAAAAGAAAAGAAAATGGGACCCATGGTCTAAAAAAGGAAAGGGGAAAATAATCAAACTGGGAGAAGGCCCTGATGTTGGATTTATCATGCGGGGAATCTGAAAGAAAGAAAATCTATGCTAAATATGTTAAAGGATCTAAAAGAAATCAACAACATGTGTGAAAAAATGAGGAATTTTATCACAGAAATGAAAGCGGACAGCCACACAAGTGTACCCTATTGTTGAACCCCACTGAACCCCTGCTTAAGATCTATGCCTTTTATCTTTTTTATTACTGAATTAAATGTCAGTAAGACATGAATGGATGAAAATATGGATAGATATTATTCAGCACATTTACTGATATCTGTAGATGGCAGATACTTTAAGATGGGACTATAAATTGTTTGTGTGTGTGTGTGTGTGTGTGTGTGTACATGTGTGTATATATATTCCCTTCATAAAACTAACATTCCTTAAAGGAGTGTGTGAGCACCTTTCTGTCCAGAGAAAAATTTAGGGCACTGCTTCCTCATATGAAATTTTGAAAAACAAAACAAAAACTCATATCAGGGTATGAGTGATGTGACACAGGGGAAATATTTGGGACCTAGTTTATCTGTCTATAAGGGTTCATTTGGCCCCACATATCCCCTAGGCCTAAGCTATGTGGTGAATGCAGAGCCTTGGCCACTGTGTTCCCTGTGCCTGAAACACTTAGGAGGAAAGGATGGCACAGGTACGGCTTCTTGTTCATTCCCTGGGGCTGGAGCCTCTCAAGCTCCAGCAATCAGGTCTGGTCCAACTAGAGACACAGAGGCTCAGACCTCCCCTGCATCGGCCAGGAGGGGCTGGATAACACAGTCCAGAAATTCCATGGACTCAAGGCCCTGTGGAGTGAATTCTGACCAGAGACAGGGGCTAGGAAAGGCCACTGCATAAACTTTCTTCCCTTCCTTATACCCCTAACCCCCTCCCAAACTATTCTGAGATGCATCATTCCATATATAGTCCCTGGGGAGAAATCTCCTGTGACAGAGCTGTGGTTTCCTGAAGCTGGGGCAAACAGGAAATCTCACATGAGTCCCACCATCATGTGCTTTCCTTCCTTCCCTGCCTTACCTCTCCTTTTCCCTCACTCTTGCTACTTGGGGGTTAATCCTCCCCCTTCCCAATAAACTATTAACTCAAAAGCTTGGCCCTGGGCTCTGTTTCCTAGGCACCAGACTCATACTAACACAACACTGTTTCTGAAAAATCATTGTTTTTAATAATTATTGGGTATTTACCACATGTATTTTTCTAAGTGCCTTCCCGAAGTTAAACCTATGCAATCTTCACAATAGTCCTAGCAGTAAATAGAAATTATGCCGAGTTTACAGATGGGAGGACAGAGGCACAGGTAGGTTAGTTACTTAGAAGCCTACACAGTAAGCAGCATAATGACTACACTAACCCAAGCAGCATGGAACACAAGCCCATTTCTTTTTTTTTTTTTTAAGATTTTATTTGACAGAGAGAAACACAGCCAGAGATCCCGGGTCTCCAGGATCATGACCTGAGCCGAAGGCAGTCGCTTAACCAACTGAGCCACCCAGGCACCCCACAAGCCCACTTCTTAAGCACCATGTTATACCACCAACTTAATATTAAATGAGATCACAACACTGAACACACTTAGCATGATGCCTCTAGCATATATGAGCTTCTTAAAGAATACCAATGTCCAGAGCGCCTGGGTGGCTCAGTTGGTTAAGCGACTGCCTTCGGCTCAGGTCATGATCCCGGAGACCCGGGATCGAGCCCCACATCGGGCTCCCTGCTCGGCAGGAAGCCTGCTTCTCCCTCTCTCACTCCCCCTGCTTGTGTTCCCTCTCTCGCTGTGTTTCTCGAAAGAAAGAAAGAAAAAAGAAAGAAAGAAAGAAAGAAAGAAAGAAAGAAAGAAAGAAAGAAAGAAAGAAAGAAAGAAAGAATACCAATGTCCAAAAGGAAGCTAGAAATATAGTCCTGAAACTCAAACCAGACCTACATACTAAAGCCAAGGGCCTGGAAGTATTTCACCTCATTTCATGTGACCTTGTGCATATTGAGAAAGCACACCACACACATTCCCATGTG